>OZ024744.1:17164897-17172397 GCA_964016885.1 Eledone cirrhosa | reverse complement strand
CACACACACACACACACATATATATATATATATATATATATAGATACACATACATATATATACATATACACACACATACATACACATACATATACACATATGTACACATAAATACATACAGACACATACACACATATACACATACATATACACATACATACATATCCATATACATATATATACACACACACATACATATGCACATATATATATATACATATATATATACACATACATACACATACACACACACATACAAGGTATGGAGGTATCTGTACATATTCGTGTGTGTACGTATGTGTATGTGTGTTTTTATATGTGTCTCTATATGTTTTTATGTATGTATTTGTACAGGGGTGTGTGATTGATGGTGTGTGCCTATATATTCCTACATATGCCCGTGTGTGTATGTACATATATGCACACATATATATGTGTGTGTTGAACAAAGGACTAACTTTGGGATGGACGTAGAAAACTTCTTCAGGAAAAAAAAGGAAAAAAATAATTATTCACAAGCTTGACAGGTGCGATTTGCCTGTGACCATTCTCAACACAAAAGCGATGCTAAAAGCTTTTTCCCCTGAATAAAGGAATTTTTCGAGAATGACCGGGGCAGGCCGCACTTGTTAAGTTTCTCCCAACCCAACCCTACTCACGGTCTCAACTCATTACTGCTATGAACACTTTTTCAACACACCTACACCCATGCACTTATTAAAGGGGGAGAAAAGAAACCCCTACCACACCACAGACATGTTAAATCCCTATATATAGAACAACACAGTCTTGGCGCAAAATCAATTTTTTACATTTACATGACCTCTACCGACCAATCAAAATTGCTTTGACCACAAGAATTTTTGCAACACCAAAGTAACGCTGGAGCCACTTTTTTAACATAAAAACAGGTAGAATTCCCAAAACTAATCAGATCAGAGCAAACAGCACAGACACTCTATCTCAAAATTATTTTTGAAAAGCATTTAGAAATGCGCAACCGGTAAAAACTTAAACACTTAAAACCACAACTGAATACTAACCCATACAATCACTAATACCCTTTTATTCCTAATTAAACCATTTTTCAACTGTGAACAATTTGTCAGCATTTTCTATTCCGTTTACCAATATATAATAACTTGTGTGTTACACCTCTATTCTTTTAACTATATATATATATATATATATATATATATATATATATATATATATATATATATATATATATATATATATATATATATATATATATATATATATATATATATATATATATATATATATATATATATATATATATATATATATACATGTATATGTATATATATTTATATATGTATATATATACGGGAAGTAGTCCAGAAATAGCCGTCGAAACGGCTTCAGCTCTGCCGTCGGTGTTAAACATTTTCCTATATATTTCCCTATATATATATATATATTTCGTTTCCGAATTTGTTTTTCAAGATTCTTTATCTGAAAACGTGTGTTGAAACCGATATTGTTATACTTTGGGAGGGTCATGTTGCCAATAAGAGACACACGCACCAGTTGCTTTCACTCAAATTTAGAAATTTTAGAAATTTGTAAATTTCCAGTCGGTTGGTTCCACAACCGGACGGTTGTTCATATATTGTCAAAGTTCTTTCGTCACACATTATGTGACCTTTTCAGTGACTGGGGATTCTTTTCTTTGTTTTGTGCCTCTCCTTTGTTCTGTCCTGCGACAACTTGTTTTTGTGTGTGTTGTGTGCTTAGTTTGCGCATGTGTTACATCCGGGTGTCTGTGTGTGTTTATATTTGTTTATTTATTTGTTTATTTACATGTTACTAGTTAGTTGTTTGTTCCATGTGTTTTCCTTTTGTCCTTAATTGTAAGTTGTGATGTTGCTATTCCATTCATGTTTTCTATTTAATTTTGTTTGGAGTTCATTTAGGTTTATTGCCTCTGTGATTTGTCTAAACATTGCGTCTTTTCTGTGTGTAGATTTTATTTTTATTTCTATGTTCTCTAATTTGCCCTTATGTTCTATTTTAGCACGTTTAATAAATGTTTTTATGGAGGTACCTGGTATTTCCACTATCTTAATATGTAGTTTAAGTTTATCTAGGGCCCTTCTAAATTTATAAGCTATTAGTAATACATACCTTTTCAAAGACCTCTCTGTATATATAAGAAATGCATAATCTGTAAACTAAGCCTCCATATTAACTATAAAACTAGAAACATAGTATAGAGCATAAGATGTACTGAAGGACAATGTAAAGGTAAGAATATAGTGTACATAGGTGAGACAGCTCGTAGAATAGGAGAACGATTAAATGAACACTGGGGAGAGCTTCAAGATAGAAAAGAATCATCAGTACTCCACCAACATGCTAAATAGAACATAAGGGAAAATTAGAGAACATAGAAATAAAAATGTCTGGATCAGATGATTATATATCATAATTGATCTGGTTCAGTTGAAAATAATTAACATATTTAAAAATCAGAGCGGCTCATCGGAACTTCAAAGGAATATAAATTAAAATAATGTTACATGATATAATGTTCCATATATTGGTTTTTCACTATGGTGTCTTGGTTGCATCAGTTGTCAGCCATAATCAAGCAGTATTCATCTGTCGAGGCTGCATTGTGTGAGATCTGCCTATGGGTAACAAGATAGCTGCCAAAGGACATATTTACCTTACTAATTAGAGGGTGGTTTCAAGGGAAGTATCTCCTCGAGAGATTAGAAATTGTGGGTAGTTTATAGTTAAGTGCTAATTTTTTAATTTTTTAATTGAGAGACAATGTAGGGGAGGTAACTTATGGTTATCTAAGTTAGTCATAGCTATTTAACTTATTAGCTATAAGTAAAAATAGGGCTAGATGAATAAGTTGGATCAAATATTCTATTGGCGAAGGAATTAGCCCTTCGATGTTGACAGTTAATAGTTACCTCCGTTCTATCGTTAATTGGTAGAGGTCGTGATAGAGTTATGTAATATGCTTCTGTAATACAGAGATCACAAGATTTTCTTCGTCCATTGAACGGTTGGGCCCTAGCCACGGTATCCCATTTTAGTGAGTGTTGAACGTTGCTTAATTTAAGGTTTTTAATGAGCCTAGCTAGCGATGTCGAACATCTGTTGCTAGGGTCTCGGAAGGTAAAAGAGTGCGCGTTATAGCGTACCTTAAAAGGGTTAGAGGTAGACCCGATATAAGAGCTGGTATTCGAAGCAGTTTTAACCGTGCACCTATAGACTATGTTGGGTGTCAGGCAGTGTCCATTTAATGGGCATGCATTAGGGTAACGGCAGTTGCAGTTGCTTCTGCGGTTAGTGAGAGTAGGGTAGTTTAACCTAAGCGGTAGGTCAGTGCTAGAAGGATTAGATGGGGAGGTGTGCTACTAGAGTAATTATTGGTGTAGTGGCGTGGTGTATTGGATAGGGGTGGTGGTACCGCGGAGTGGGGTTATAATGTCTTAGTTTATGATGGTTACTGAATGCGATGTGGCTAGCTAGGTTAGGTGTTGTGGAGAATGAGATTTTAATGTTATTTTTATTAAAAAGTTTGTAATATCTATGGTTGGGGGTAGGGGAATGTTTAGATAGGATAGAGAAGAAGCGTTTAGGGATATTAGTGGCTAGATTAGATGAGAATGGGGGGTTAAGCCAAGTGATATTTCTAGGTCTATTCCTTCTAGGGGTTCTAGTGGAGTTGGTAGGGGCCGTCCTGGGGTTATTATTACCTGGGGATTTGTTATTTGTCATCCCATTTCTCATTCCTATTCTAGGGTTGATATTTAGTTTGCTACTTGGAGTGGGGAGCAGGCCGCTGCCACCATTAAACTTCCCTGTATAGGTGCTGTTACTGCTAAAATTCCGGCGAATCTGGCTATATGCTAAGGTATTTCTAGTTCTAGTGTTAAGTTTATTATGGTGAATTGCTGTGTTATGGCATTTAGGTATGTAATAAATTGATTGTTCATAACCAGATTCAGAAAGAGCCTTATTATAATATTGTGTATGGTATCTAAATATCTCCTCATTTGCTGATAGCATTGAGATCCTATACGAGGTAGATTTGATTACTGCTCTGATGACTGCCGGTGGGTGGTTAGAGTGTGGGCTAATATATGTGAGTATTTCACCTGGTTTATGGTAAGGGTAATATAGATTATTGTTGAGATCCAGGGTGACGTCTAGGAAGTTTACTACTTTATGGTTCGGCTCGATGCTGATAGAGAGACCGTTATTTTAAAAAAATCTATGTAATTGTTTTTTTAGCAATTGTGGACTGCAAATAGGGCGTCGTCCCTGTATATTCCGCCTTGCAAGGGTTGATTTCGGCTCTGATGTTATGTAATAGGTAAATTCCAACTAGATCGGTGATTTCCGCAGAGTCACTTGAGCCCATCGTGATGTCAAAGTCGTCTGTTCTATCTTTTCTAGTTCAGAGTGCTCCGTTGAATCAATGATAGTCTGCCTAGCCATAAGTATGATGTTAATCTCATCATTGGTTATGTCCGAGTTGGTGCTGGCTAGGGTTAATGCTTTGTTGAGCAGTTCCGGAGTTATTGACGCGTAATAGCTGTCGATGTCAAATTAGATGAACCTCATAGATTGCTTGGACCTTAGATCGGTGAACCATCTAATGACTTGGCCGGTGTTGGACCACAACTTGTAGGTGATATCATCCCTTAGCCCAGGGATTATCCTATCAAGGATGTTCTTACTGATACGGCCCAGGTCGGATGTGGTTGGGCTTATAAGTCTAATAGATGGGTTCTCTATAAAGTTTGGCTTATGATCATTGAGAGAGAACCTTGGGGTTGTTGGTACATAAGGGTGGGTAAATCTATCCAGATGCAAGTCCTTAGCCAAAGCCTGGGCTTTTCGGTTAAGTACGTTTAAACTGGAGGGTATACTTTTTTATAGTTTTTATTGAGTTCTTTAAGAAGGAAAGAGTTGTAAATTTCGGAGTCATGGTGTATAGATTTTTAGTTTTGTCAGACATAACATGTAAGAGGTGGCTATCTTTAACTTTTGTTATAGTTGTTGCTAATTTAGTGAGGAAATTATTCTTGTGTCTATAATGCTTTTTGAATTTAATGCTCCTGACGAAGTTGAAAAGATCTTTCTCAAAAGGGTCCAGCAGGATGTTGTGTGGGGGGTTCTTGCAGGTGGTAAATCCATATCTATTTGCTGTACTTCCGGCATCAGCAGCAACCGCACGGTCAAAGTGGAACGCTTTCCATCTTATTCTTCGGATGAAAGAGTTGACACACTGTATAAGGAGTTTGAGGTGTGTCTTCCTGGCCGGGATAGTTATAGACTTAAGTGAGATTCTGAGTTCCTGCTTGCTCAACATGGTGACTTCTAACAGTAAATAGCTCAACTACAGGAGCTCAAGTATAGACAGTTCAAGAATAACTAATCTTAAAGAGAGAGATGGAGATAGGAGAGGAGATATGAGAGGAGAGATTGGTGAATTAGTTAGAAGCCAAAGCGTAAAGCATGTGCTCAATGGGCAATATGCAGTAGAAAGCAGCTAGGTGGCTGGGTTCATGCAGAAGTTAGGTGCGCAGAGCTGGAAATATTCATTAGTTAAACAAAATAAGATCACAAATTTCACAAGGAAGACATTATTAAAATATTGTCAACATATTTTAGTTTGATGTAAGGAATAGAGAGAATAATAATATGATATATAGTCATCTGATCCAGAAATAATATATGGAGTAGCGAAACAATTGTAAACGGACATTATTATTATTAATATTATTATTATTCTCTACATTCCTTACATCAAACTAAAATATGTTGACAATCTTTTAATGATGTCTTCCTTGTGAAATTTGTGGTCTTGTTTTGCTTAACTAATGAATATATATATATATATATATATATATATATATATATATATATATATATATATATATATATATATATATATGTGTGTGTATATATATATATATATATATATATATATATATATAAACGTTTGTATATGTATAATAAAGCCAAAAGAATGCAGGTATGGACGTAGAATAAAGATTGCAAATGCAAAAGATATTGTTGACAATTTGTCTTTTACCCTAGATTTATTTAAATGTCCTTAATTTTCGAGAAATAATAATATTGCCAGAAATAATAACAGAACACACTCACTGTTTGGTTGGTTTTCGCTTCTGATCTTTTATATCATATATTTGGCAATCAATGTTTATCATTGTTTGATCAGCGGTTAAAAATACAGATAAACACTCAAGATCATCAAAAGCAAAAGACAACCAAAATCACAGGAACAAAGACACACAAACCTATCTCCAACCTTACCGTAACAAATTGCGGAAGAACGAACTGTGGAACATGCCTATATTTAATTGAAGGGCAACATTTCTCGTTCAAAGATGGCCAAACTTTCACAGTGAAAAACAACTTCATTTGCAACTCGGAGAACCTAATCTATGTAATCATATATGGTGGTTGTCAATATAACTATATAGGACAGACGGTAGTGTCATTACGCAAAAGAATGACCATCCATCGCCAACAAATCCGAGAGGCAAACAAGGAAAATCCCCTTAAGCAGCCACATCGCAGATTGTGCAGGAATGACTCTCCCCAACTTTAAAATCTTCCGCCTTTACAAGTGCTCCGATTCTTTCACTCAACAACTAAGAATAAATAAGGAAAAACTATTTATTAATAAATTTAAACCAAAACTAAATATGTAATCACCCTCAGTATCCCCCCCTCCCCACACACACGCGTGCACTAAAAATATTTTTTTCAAATTTTTAAACTTTTGAATTCTGAGAACCCTTTGGCTCTTAGCCTTTAACTTTTGACTATTTTCGGAATTTTGTGGGGAAAAAATGTTACTTAGTTCCCTCTGTGTGTATATATTTATATATATATTTATCTATTTACTCATTCATTTATATATATATATATACACGCACTGTGTCTCGATATTGGAAAGAATTTTTAGGATCTTTGAAGAATTTCTCTTTAAGAATGATTTTTTTTGGAGAGAGAGTTTCTTTAAGGCTCCTTTTAAAGAGTTCTTTTTGAAGATTTTTGGAAGAGTTCTTTTAACTCTCTTAACTCCTTTAATTTTTAAAATCTTGGATTCTACGAATCCTTTGGATTTCAGCTCTTACCTTTTGCCAATTCTCTGAATTTTGAAGAGAGAAGAATTTTTACTTTGTTCCTCTCTACAAAAGTAACTTTAACAGACAAACTGTATAAGCACACACACACAATTTTCGGAATTTTGTAGAAAAAAAGTTACATAATTCCCTTTGTGTATATATTTATTATATTTACTCATTCATTTTTATATACACACACTGTGTCTCGTTTTTGAAAAGAATTTTTAAGATCTTTTAAAAATTTCTTCTAAAGAATGATT
The DNA here is from genome assembly GCA_964016885.1 of Eledone cirrhosa. NCBI lineage: Eukaryota > Metazoa > Mollusca > Cephalopoda > Octopoda > Eledonidae > Eledone > Eledone cirrhosa. Next base: position 17,164,983 of record OZ024744.1, on the reverse strand, counting down.
TTTTGGAGAGAAAGACTTCTTAAGGTTTCTTTTGAAAGGTATTTTTTGAAGTTTTTTGGAAGGGTTCTCTTGACTCTTTTAAGTTC
>OZ024744.1:17152397-17157397 GCA_964016885.1 Eledone cirrhosa | reverse complement strand
TGTATTTCCATTTATGTTGGGTCGCACATGCGGGACACGTTCTTTATCACTCGTACCAAGTCTGCGATCAGAATATTAAACTTAGCACTACTGGACATTGCTGAGTTTTTGAGTATTAGGTATTTGGAGGCTCAGGGTTTAGCATAGTGTGAGTGGAGAATTTGTGCCCTCTCGTCTATAGTTTTAATCCAGAGTTCCGTGTCTAATACAGTTAGTCTACTGTTAGGGTGTTTGGAAGGGTAGTCAACAGTTACAGTTTTACTCTGGTGTATGGAGTTAGCTAGCTACTGGATGCTTTCCAGTGTGCTATATTCTAAATAATGTTCATTAGTACTCTCTTGTGGAGGTGTTCTTATTACTATATTAATATCGTCTACGTAAGAGCACATGGCGAGGTCTATGGAGGTTTCTTCAAGAAGATCTTTGAGTCTCCTTTCTCACCATACGATAAATTGATTGGCAACATCACCAGCTATGCTGACGCCAATGGCTGCTCCCTCATTCTGGCTGTAGATTTTTTTCATTGAATTTAAACACATGGCCCTTTAGGGTAGTTTTAATACTAAATTGCATGCGCGACCATTTTTCTCACCTGATCATTGTTTTTTAGTGTCCATATGGTTTTGGTCCACTCATTCCACCTTCCCATGGGAGTTTTTTTTGCCATTGAGGTTATGGTGGGGGTCTACCTCTAATGGGTCTACTGGGGCAGAAACGGCTAAGGTCATGACTATCTAGGTACTCGGTGTCATACGTAAGTCTAAGTAGGAGGCCCAGTTCATCTGTGACGAGGTCGCAGAACTCCACCTCACTCTCAATGATCATATCCACACATTCTTCCACAGAAATATCAATGTTAATGGATGGGTATAGTGATACCACGTCCATACTGCCTATTATGCAGTTAGGTAGGTTTTTGTTTTTGTTGCACTCATTAATTCTGCTGAGGAGGTCCTCTGTACTGTCACATACATCTGGGGACAACTTAATTATGGGGCGTATAACCATCGAGAGGAAGTAGGAGATCCTGTAGTTGCTAGCGATATTGGCTCCGCATACAGTTCTTGTTGGTGGTCCTGTCTTCGGCTGTCTTATGGGATTTTCGGAGCCTATACAAGGGTGGTATATATATATATGTATACATATATATATATATATATATATATATATATATATATATATATATATATATATATATATATATATATATAGTAAGGTGTATTATTGGTTGTGTCATACGGTCCAATAAACTTTTGTTAGCAATATTAAGTTCTCCACGCTTTTGTATATCTCCAATTCCATTCGAGGGAACAGCTAGATTATGTAAAACGGAGTATTTGTATCAAAAGAAGGCATAGTATAAATTTCCAATCATTTTAATCACGACACATGTTTCAATAAGAGATCGATCGTGTGGCCATGATCGATTATCACTGAACTCGTCAGGTGAAAATGAATTGTCTTCAAATCCTTGATATGAGGGAGAAAATTTAACGATGTTCACTCACTAAAGTTTTGTCTCCCATATGAAGATTAAGCAACAAAAATACGTCGTCTGCTATCGTCTTCAGTTACGGTTATAAAACTATCAAGTCTCTATCTCTCAATAGCTGTAAAAGACGCTGGACGGGTCTAATCTCAACATCAAATCTGTAGAATTACAGTCGGTCCAAGTTAGTGTGAGTGAGTACACACACACTCACACACTCCGACGCGAGTTCAAGAAAAAATATATATATACCAACACAGTATTCACCGAAAGTTAGGTTACAAAACAACAAATGTTATATTGGTCAAATCTCAATTTGACGATGTAAATTGGAAACATTGGGTCAACCGCAAGTAAATTCAGTTCAATGATTTCCTATATGAGTATCGATTGAATTGTAATATCCGTATATATATATATATTTTTAATTTTAAAACCATTCTGTTGAGAACTTAATTCGTTTTTTGATATTTTGCAATTTTGCAATAACACGCATACTGAAATCATCCGCCCCCCTTGTCAAGTCCCACGTGGGTTTTGATAACGGTCAGTCCTTGGCTTAGCACTGAACTAAAAACTGTTGAGAAAGTGACTTCCTTGTTCGATCATCTTACCAAAAGCTTAACATCATGTGTATATGCAGACAGTACTTGATTTAGGAGTTGCAGAAACCCAAATGCTGGATTTTACCAACCTTCCAGGGGTCCGGGTATAATTTTCAATCATATTTTATTTATTTGACCCGAATTACTTGGTCGTTTCTATAGCTGTGTGGAAAACGGTTTAACCATCATCACAGTGTGTTTGGCCTTTTAACTTATGTTGTTGCTCTAGTTCACTAGCTTCTATGGAGCGCTTGCCACAGATATCGGAAGTTGCTTTTCGCTAATTTCCAATAGCCGAAATACGATTCTCGCTAATTTATATTTGTATTAATCTCCAGAGTCTAGCTATTGACCAGTTAATTTTCTTGATTGTTTTTAGTTAATTCTATTGACTGATTAATATCTCTTGTTAATTTTAAAACCATTCTGTTGAGAACTTAATTCGTTTTGTGATATTTTGCAATTTTGCAATAACACGCATACTGTATTCATCCGCCAAAACTAAGGGTTGCCCACCTTGTCAAGTCCCACGTGGGTTTTGATAACGGTAAGTCCTTGGTTTGGCACTGAACTAAAAGCCTGTTGAGAAAGTGACTTCCTTGTTCGATCATCTTACCAAAAGCTTAACATCATTTGTCTAAGCAGACAGTACGGGTATAATTTTCAATCATATTTTATTTATTTGACCCGAATTACTTGGTCGTTTCTATGGCTGTGCGGATAATGGTTTAACCATCGTCTCAGTGTGTTTGGCCTTTCAACTTATGTTGTAGCTCTAGTTCACTAGCTTCTATGGCGCGCTGCCACACATCTCGGAAGGTGTTTTTCGCTAATTTCCAATAGCCGAAATGCGATTCTCGCTAATGTATATATATATATATATATATATATATATATATATATATATATAAGGGTGGTATATATATATATATATATATATATATATATATATATATATATATATATATATATATATATATATATATATATATATATATATATATATACATACATATGTATATATATGTATATATATATATATATATATATATATATATATATATATATATAAATATTAAAAAAGAAAATTTTCGCTCTACATGGCTGAATACAATGAATGAAATCTGAGTTTTTCGAATATTCATAATAACATTTGATTCGTTTGCAATTATGCAAACAAGCCTCAATTGTATAGCCATGTCAGTAGAATGAACACTTCATTCTTGCTATTGTGTTGGCATGTGAACAGAACTGCAGACACTAATATTTCTGGTTATCACCCTTCATCAGTACAGCTCACTGTTCACCTGCCAAACTGTCAGAGCTTGTGAAAATATATGCTATTTTCAAAAATACACAGTGACTGGCAGGTGAACAGTGAGCTGTACTGATGGAGGGTGATACCCAGAAACATTAGTGTCTGCAGTTCTGTTGACATGCCAACACAATAGCAAGAATGAAGTGTTCATTCTACTGACATGGCTATAAAATTGAGGCTTGTTTGCATAATTGCAAACGAATCAAATGTTATTATGAATATTCGATAAACTCAGATTACATTTATTATATATATATATATATTTATTCCATTACGTAAGTGTTCACATATATATATATATATATATATATATATATATATATATATATATATATATATAGGAACCAGTAAGACCCCGACAGCTGAGCTCAAGCCGTTTCGACGGCTAATTCTGGACTAAAACCTTTAGTCCAGAATTAGCCGTCGAAACGGCTTGAGCTCAGCTGTCGGGGTCTTACTGGTTCCTATTACCCACTCTACTACCTCAAGTATTGAGTACTTTGGTGCGTTATGGTCCACCTGGTTCCTTACCACATTTCCTTCGTTATATATATATATATATATATATATATATATATATATATATATATATATATATATATATATATATATATATATATATATACATATGTGATAACGTGCGTAATGGAATAATTATATTGTGTTGCAACAAACAGAGCAAGCCATTATTCATTCATATATGCTTTTCCCCTACGCTGTGATCTGTCTTTTTCTCTTCCCTTACTGATATCCTTTTTCTCTCTCCCGCTTCTCTCTCCTTGTCCCTCTTACTTTCATCCTTCCCCTCTGCTAGTAACCCTCTCTCGGCTAGCCTCTTCGTCTCTCTCTGCTACTCACCCTTTCTCACTTCCTCCAACGTCCGGCACCGTGCGAAATTCTTTTCTCACTCACCTTTCGCAATGTACAGATGGGTCTTTTGTCTTCTCGTTAGTGTTCACAAGTTCCTATGTTCAAATGAATCACTGATTTGATTTTCTCATTTTTTTCTTTTCTTTACGTTGCCTTTCCATTTTTGTTTGTTCGCATGTCTCTCTTTCTCCACCCAATTCTTTTTATCACAATAACTTTATTTAGTTATTGTTCGCGTTGGCTGGAGGTATATAATCTTTAATGCGAAGAAATACCTATGATTGCCAGTAGATCACTGATGAAGGATAGTCTCGGCTTCGGCTTCTCTTTCTAATATTTACCTCATATGTATCTCATTCGCAACAAACACATCACGACATTTTTCATTTATATATATATATATATATATATATATATGGGATACCAAGTTATCGTTATAGTTAATCCAGTTAGAGGTTGTGAGTACCCGTATTGTGGATAGTTTTAATGTACGGCGTTGTTTGACTCAACAAGAGGTTTCCATAGTTAGGTAGCGTGTTCGCGAGAATTCCTAATGCAGGTTATTCTTGGAGTAATAATAGTGAAAGATTGAAGAATAACATGATCGGCTGTACAAACAGGTTTTATTTCTAATATTAAGAATTGTTTCGTTGATCAGGTTAGTCTAAAGGCCGCTAATCACTCGAAGTAGTTGCGTCACTCGACATTAAATACATTG
>OZ024744.1:17114897-17147397 GCA_964016885.1 Eledone cirrhosa | reverse complement strand
AGTAGCATGCACATATATATATATATATATATATATATATATACACATATACATACATATGCATACAGGTACACATACATATATGCACGTATCAGTTTAGCGGCGCTAACGTCGCTTTGTTCGTTTGTAAACAAACTGAACAGCCTGATTTTATGCCATACGGTGTTAAGGCAACCACGTCACCTTTTTGTTCAACACTGACACAGGAACGATGTACTAGTTTCAAGCTTGTTAGCTATCATCAGCGTTTTCGAACGTTCAACTATCTGGCAGATGGGTAAACGGTGCTGATGATAGCTAACAAGCTTGAAACTAGTACATCGTTCCTGTGTCAGTGTTGAACAAAAAGGTGACGTGGTTGCCTTAACACCGTATGGCATAAAATCAGGCTGTTCAGTTTGTTTACAAACGAACAAAGCGACGTTAGCGCCGCTAAACTGATACGTGCATATATGTATGTGTACCTGTATGCATATGTATGTATATGTGTATATATATATATATATATATATATATATATGTGCATGCTACTGTACGTCTGTATACATATATGTATGTACGTATACATGCATACTTACATTTAAGTAAGTGCCATACTAAGAGTGAGAAATGAAATTTCGTTTTCATTTTGTTTTAATTTATCGTTTTCGGTATGCCTAACCGATTTAACTCACTCAATATGCAAATTAGGCTGCTCAGCCGTTAATTTTCATAAGGAAAGTATATACTTTCGAACGTTCAACTATCTGGCAGATGGGTAAACGGTGCTGATGATAGCTAACAAGCTTGAAACTAGTACATCGTTCCTGTGTCAGTGTTGAACAAAAAGGTGACGTGGTTGCCTTAACACCGTATGGCATAAAATCAGGCTGTTCAGTTTGTTTACAAACGAACAAAGCGACGTTAGCGCCGCTAAACTGATACGTGCATATATGTATGTGTACCTGTATGCATATGTATGTATATGTGTATATATATATATATATATATATATATATATGTGCATGCTACTGTACGTCTGTATACATATATGTATGTACGTATACATGCATACTTACATTTAAGTAAGTGCCATACTAAGAGTGAGAAATGAAATTTCGTTTTCATTTTGTTTTAATTTATCGTTTTCGGTATGCCTAACCGATTTAACTCACTCAATATGCAAATTAGGCTGCTCAGCCGTTAATTTTCATAAGGAAAGTATATACTTTCGAACGTTCAACTATCTGGCAGATGGGTAAACGGTGCTGATGATAGCTAACAAGCTTGAAACTAGTACATCGTTCCTGTGTCAGTGTTGAACAAAAAGGTGACGTGGTTGCCTTAACACCGTATGGCATAAAATCAGGCTGTTCAGTTTGTTTACAAACGAACAAAGCGACGTTAGCGCCGCTAAACTGATACGTGCATATATGTATGTGTACCTGTATGCATATGTATGTATATGTGTATATATATATATATATATATATATATATATGTGCATGCTACTGTACGTCTGTATACATATATGTATGTACGTATACATGCATACTTACATTTAAGTAAGTGCCATACTAAGAGTGAGAAATGAAATTTCGTTTTCATTTTGTTTTAATTTATATATATATTAAGCGAGTAAAACAAAGAAGCCTTCAATACATCAAAAGTCTTTATTAGCCGACAAAGTTTCGTCCTATTAAGGATTCATCAGGGCTATTCAAACAACAAGAAGTAATAACGGCAGGTACAAGCCAGAAGCTCCGAAGAATATGGAGTGTACATATACTAAAGTATTGCAAAAATATATAATAAAAATAATAAAAAATAATAAAAATATATAATGAAAATTACTAAGGATGTATGTGACATTAAGAACCATATTACAAATATAGTCCAAAGCAAAAAAAACCTAGAGATAGACAAAGGTGGTTATATAGATCAGGAATCATATATAATATAATGTAATATAATATAATTATACTTTTACCAACATTAAAGTTACAATGGACAATCAAAAGGTACATTATGCATATGTATATATGTGTGCACACACACACACACACATACACCTACAACAATACACACATCTATCTTCAACTGCACAAATTTAACCTTATCAAGAGTTTGAATATGAAAATGAGCATGATAGGAATGAGAATAATAATAATGATAATACTAATACATCTACCCAATATACATGGGGTAATAATATGATATAATTATAAGTAGCATATATAATCAATAATAAACAATACAATTATATACTATATAATACAATATAATAGGATGGATAATCTCCGGTTAATTTACACAAACAATATAGATGTCACAATAATAATATAATTATAATATAATATAACATACCAAGATGTATAATATACAATATACTAACACTTATAATCAAGAATATATAAGTTAACAAATCAATTCATATTGGGTTACAGAGTAGGCGAGGAAAAATAAATAAATTGTACAATATCCCCAAAGGAATTTTGTTGGTACAAAAATACAAAGATCCTACATGATATATAAAGTTTAACATATCATAATGTTACATATAATTAACGGTAAGTGATAAGGATCAATATTACAATAAAAAATACAATATAATATAATATATTATATAAAATAAGTTAACATAATATAAAATATAATTACTTATAATTGCAAGGTTGGTAGACATACATATATATGGATGAGTGAGTAAATGCCAGACAGTAAATGCAATGCACAATATTAATAAAATATACAGTATAAAATATAGAATAAAATAAATAAATAAATAAATAGAATCACCCGGAGATTAAAAAACAATATCAAACGTATGCATTTAGGTCTCACATGCAGTTAAGTATTTAAGTATTTAAGTAAAACCTAAGGAAATAACACGTGAAAATGACTCGAAAACCCTATTTGATAAATTAATATTAAAAATATTTAAACTATCTAATAAGGCAGTATAATATTAGCTATAGTTTAAGTAATTAAAGTTTATAAACATTAATATTTCGTTACAAATGTTTACAAAAAGGAATGAACATTTTTTCCTATCATATACATAACGATACCTAAAAAATGACTTAAGCAGAATTAAGGTAGGCCAATAGGGACAGAAATGAAGAAATATATGGAGGATGCAAAGGGGCATAAATATAGTCGATATACTATATTACTTAATAGAAAGGAGCGTAAAAGAGGGGGGGTGTTAAATATAATCATAGTCAATTTGGAGGGAATGACAACAAGTTTATGTGCGCATGGGGGGGGGGGGGGTTATCCAAAGAAGAATCCGAATAAAAATAAAAATGAAAGTAAAAATAAAAATAAAAATAAAATAAATAGCGTAAAATATAATCTTATATAATTCAAAAGGTGTAATAGTGAAAATCTAATGCGTTAGAGGACAGATATGGTACAGTAGCCAAAAGATTATGAGAGCTAAAATAAAGAGTCATCAAAAACCAATGGTAATAATGATGATAATAATAATGACGTTGGCAAACAAAGGAACCTAAACTAACAATAAATAATGGAATATATCAGCTAATGGGTACAAATTGTACTACTAGAACGTTTAGGTTTATAATAAAAGTATGAATTAGAAATAGCGTGGGGGCAAGAAGAGAATATCTCAGACTTTCTATTAAGTAAGGGTACGCTAGAGAAAATTATATAGTGTGTCTCAAGGATGCAGAGATTACAAAACATAGTATGTGTAGAAAGGTGGTTAGAGCGTGCTACTAAACGCCAGTTAAGGCTATATGGTATATTAGCTCCCTTAAGATCCCAGATATAATGTGCTAAAGAAGTGGAATTCTTAAACCTAACATGTTTTAAATTGGAGATATGGGAGTTAAATCTAGTTTTAAAAGAGTTAGATGTGGAGCCTATATAAGTTCTATTAGAGGAATTAGTTGTAACTTCGCAAGCATAGACAATGTTCTTAGAAAGGCAGTTACCGTTTAAAGGGCAGTTAGCACTCACTCTACAATTACACTTCCGGGTGTTATTGGTTGGCTCAAGTGGTGATGCATTACACGTAGGATTGCTATTAGATAAGGACTGTTCCGGTGGTAATGCATTGCCAGATCTGTTCAGACTAGTAGTATGTAGAGAGGAGAATCCATCCCTAATTTTCCTATTATTAGTGCTAGCTAAATGAGAACTAATATTAGGGGTGGTAGAGAATGAAAGTTTAATAACATTTTTATTAAAATACTATGGTATTTATGAGAAGGGGGGAAATTTTTCTCTAAGATGGAGAAGAAAGACCTAGGGATATTAGTTGATACTTCCTGATTATATGGCGGGTTAAAATAAGTATTTAATCGCCTTCAATTTTTATTCTTACGGACTCTACCATTATCAAATATCCCGCCATCGAGACTAGGGTTACTACAAGGATTGGTTAAAGCCGCATTCGTAGAATCAGCCAAAATTTCATTAAGTCCATTACAGTTTCTACCTTTCAGTAGATCTTCTGCTGCCCGGAATCCCATCAAACGGATTGGGGCCAATGATAGGATCAATAGGAGCAACATTATCAGAATAAGATCCAGCAAAATTATCACCAATGTGTGAGCGCTCAGGGGGTTCTACTTGTTTCCTAGAGGTATTATATTCACTATTACGAGTCCGGTGGTTTAACTTATGTATGGGTTCAGATACACCCATATAATTTTTACGGTTACTATGTCTGCTACTCCCATTCATGGCCATGTTATGTGATATTATGTTATTATTATTAAAGGTAGGCGGAGATTTTCTAAGGTTACTATTATTATAGTGTATTTTACTAGAGTAACCTGAATTTACTAGGGCCTTATTATAGTACTCCGCGTGTTCATTAAAAGTTCCTACGTCCTTAGAAAGTGTGGAAATCCTATTAGATACACCCTTAATTATAGAGCTTATCATAGACTTGGGGTGGTTAGAATTGGGACTAACATAAGAAAGTATTTCATTAGGCTTATGGAAGGGTTTAAAACTATTAGTGACCAAGTCCAAAGTCACATCTAAAAAGTTAACCGCTCTATCATTTCTATATATCGTGATCGAAAGGTTATAGCTTTTAAAAAACTTATAAAGCTTCTTCTTATTATGTTCTACATTGTTGGTGCTAGAGTTAATTACAAACAATGCATCATCACGATACAGTCCACCTATAAGGTGCGGGAAGGTAGCATATAGTTCATTAAGGAGGAACAACCCAACAAGATCTGTAACCTGGGCCGAATCACTCGAACCCATTGTAACGTCGAAATTATTGGGCGTGTTTTTACGGGTCCAAAATGTGTCCTCAAATTTAATAATAGTTTTACGAACTGCTAGTATAATATCTACCTGCGATCGTGTAAGGCTGGACACTCTCATGGCCAACATTAGAGCTTTATTGAGGAGGATGGGTGAAATTGATGTGTAGTAGGCATCAATATCAAATTGGATAAACTTATTAGATTCAAGTCTATTAATCCCGGAGAACCAATCTATAACTTCCTTAGTGTTCCCCCATAGGTTAAAATTAACCTTATCCCTAACATCAGGTATAATAAGGTCAAGGATTCGCTTGCTGATAATAGCTATATCAGACTTAGAAGGACAGATGTGTCTAACAGAGGGGTTACTAATAAAATCAACCTTATGATCCTTAAGAGTGAATCTAGGTTCTCGGGGGTAATATGGCTGGGTATACTTCTCGAGGCCGAGGTCTGAGACAATTCTAAGGCCCTTACTATTGATGTGGTTCAGATTCTCAAGAATCTATACTCCATGGATTATAGTGCTTACCGCGACTTTATTTATAAGGAGCTGCATAGAAACTATAAAAAAACTACGCTTGAGAATCTGAACCACATCAATAGTGAGTGCCTTAGAATTGTCTCAGACCTCGGCCTCGAGAAGTATACCCAGCCATATTACCCCCGAGAACCGAGATTCACTCTTAAGGATCATAAGGTTGATTTTATTAGTAACCCCTCTGTTAGACACATCTGTCCTTCTAAGTCTGATATAGCTATTATCAGCAAGAGAATCCTTGACCTTATTATACCTGATGTTAGGGATAAGGTTAATTTTAACCTATGGGGGAACACTAAGGAAGTTATAGATTGGTTCTCCGGGATTAATAGACTTGAATCTAATAAGTTTATCCAATTTGATATTGATGCCTACTACACATCAATTTCACCCATCCTCCTCAATAAAGCTCTAATGTTGGCCATGAGAGTGTCCAGCCTTACACGATCGCAGGTAGATATTATACTAGCAGTTCGTAAAACTATTATTAAATTTGAGGACACATTTTGGACCCGTAAAAACACGCCCAATAATTTCGACGTTACAATGGGTTCGAGTGATTCGGCCCAGGTTACAGATCTTGTTGGGTTGTTCCTCCTTAATGAACTATATGCTACCTTCCCGCACCTTATAGGTGGACTGTATCGTGATGATGCATTGTTTGTAATTAACTCTAGCACCAACAATGTAGAACATAATAAGAAGAAGCTTTATAAGTTTTTTAAAAGCTATAACCTTTCGATCACGATATATAGAAATGATAGAGCGGTTAACTTTTTAGATGTGACTTTGGACTTGGTCACTAATAGTTTTAAACCCTTCCATAAGCCTAATGAAATACTTTCTTATGTTAGTCCCAATTCTAACCACCCCAAGTCTATGATAAGCTCTATAATTAAGGGTGTATCTAATAGGATTTCCACACTTTCTAAGGACGTAGGAACTTTTAATGAACATGCGGAGTACTATAATAAGGCCCTAGTAAATTCAGGTTACTCTAGTAAAATACACTATAATAATAGTAACCTTAGAAAATCTCCGCCTACCTTTAATAATAATAACATAATATCACATAACATGGCCATGAATGGGAGTAGCAGACATAGTAACCGTAAAAATTATATGGGTGTATCTGAACCCATACATAAGTTAAACCACCGGACTCGTAATAGTGAATATAATACCTCTAGGAAACAAGTAGAACCCCCTGAGCGCTCACACATTGGTGATAATTTTGCTGGATCTTATTCTGATAATGTTGCTCCTATTGATCCTATCATTGGCCCCAATCCGTTTGATGGGATTCCGGGCAGCAGAAGATCTACTGGAGGTAGAAACTGTAATAGACTTAATGAAATTTTGGCTGATTCTACGAATGCGGCTTTAACCAATCCTTGTAGTAACCCTAGTCTCGATGGCGGGATATTTGATAATGGTAGAGTCCGTAAGAATAAAAATTGAAGGCGATTAAATACTTATTTTAACCCGCCATATAATCAGGAAGTATCAACTAATATCCCTAGGTCTTTCTTCTCCATCTTAGAGAAAAATTTCCCCCCTTCTCATAAATACCATAGTATTTTAATAAAAATGTTATTAAACTTTCATTCTCTACCACCCCTAATATTAGTTCTCATTTAGCTAGCACTAATAATAGGAAAATTAGGGATGGATTCTCCTCTCTACATACTACTAGTCTGAACAGATCTGGCAATGCATTACCACCGGAACAGTCCTTATCTAATAGCAATCCTACGTGTAATGCATCACCACTTGAGCCAACCAATAACACCCGGAAGTGTAATTGTAGAGTGAGTGCTAACTGCCCTTTAAACGGTAACTGCCTTTCTAAGAACATTGTCTATGCTTGCGAAGTTACAACTAATTCCTCTAATAGAACTTATATAGGCTCCACATCTAACTCTTTTAAGACTAGATTTAACTCCCATATCTCCAATTTCAAACATGTTAGGTTTAAGAATTCCACTTCTTTAGCACATTATATCTGGGATCTTAAGGGAGCTAATATACCATATAGCCTTAACTGGCGTTTAGTAGCACGCTCTAACCACCTTTCTACACATACTATGTTTTGTAATCTCTGCATCCTTGAGACACACTATATAATTTTCTCTAGCGTACCCTTACTTAATAGAAAGTCTGAGATATTCTCTTCTTGCCCCCACGCTATTTCTAATTCATACTTTTATTATAAACCTAAACGTTCTAGTAGTACAATTTGTACCCATTAGCTGATATATTCCATTATTTATTGTTAGTTTAGGTTCCTTTGTTTGCCAACGTCATTATTATTATCATCATTATTACCATTGGTTTTTGATGACTCTTTATTTTAGCTCTCATAATCTTTTGGCTACTGTACCATATCTGTCCTCTAACGCATTAGATTTTCACTATTACACCTTTTGAATTATATAAGATTATATTTTACGCTATTTATTTTATTTTTATTTTTATTTTTACTTTCATTTTTATTTTTATTCGGATTCTTCTTTGGATACCCCCCCCCCCCCATGCGCACATAAACTTGTTGTCATTCCCTCCAAATTGACTATGATTATATTTAACACCCCCCCTCTTTTACGCTCCTTTCTATTAAGTAATATAGTATATCGACTATATTTATGCCCCTTTGCATCCTCCATATATTTCTTCATTTCTGTCCCTATTGGCCTACCTTAATTCTGCTTAAGTCATTTTTTAGGTATCGTTATGTATATGATAGGAAAAAATGTTCATTCCTTTTTGTAAACATTTGTAACGAAATATTAATGTTTATAAACTTTAATTACTTAAACTATAGCTAATATTATACTGCCTTATTAGATAGTTTAAATATTTTTAATATTAATTTATCAAATAGGGTTTTCGAGTCATTTTCACGTGTTATTTCCTTAGGTTTTACTTAAATACTTAAATACTTAACTGCATGTGAGACCTAAATGCATACGTTTGATTTTGTTTTTTAATCTCCGGGTGATTCTATTTATTTATTTATTTATTTTATTCTATATTTTATACTGTATATTTTATTAATATTGTGCATTGCATTTACTGTCTGGCATTTACTCACTCATCCATATATATGTATGTCTACCAACCTTGCAATTATAAGTAATTATATTTTATATTATGTTAACTTATTTTATATAATATATTATATTATATTGTATTTTTTATTGTAATATTGATCCTTATCACTTACCGTTAATTATATGTAACATTATGATATGTTAAACTTTATATATCATGTAGGATCTTTGTATTTTTGTACCAACAAAATTCCTTTGGGGATATTGTACAATTTATTTATTTTTCCTCGCCTACTCTGTAACCCAATATGAATTGATTTGTTAACTTATATATTCTTGATTATAAGTGTTAGTATATTGTATATTATACATCTTGGTATGTTATATTATATTATAATTATATTATTATTGTGACATCTATATTGTTTGTGTAAATTAACCGGAGATTATCCATCCTATTATATTGTATTATATAGTATATAATTGTATTGTTTATTATTGATTATATATGCTACTTATAATTATATCATATTATTACCCCATGTATATTGGGTAGATGTATTAGTATTATCATTATTATTATTCTCATTCCTATCATGCTCATTTTCATATTCAAACTCTTGATAAGGTTAAATTTGTGCAGTTGAAGATAGATGTGTGTATTGTTGTAGGTGTATGTGTGTGTGTGTGTGTGCACACATATATACATATGCATAATGTACCTTTTGATTGTCCATTGTAACTTTAATGTTGGTAAAAGTATAATTATATTATATTACATTATATTATATATGATTCCTGATCTATATAACCACCTTTGTCTAGCTCTAGTTTTTTTTTGCTTTGGACTATATTTGTAATATGGTTCTTAATGTCACATACATCCTTAGTAATTTTCATTATATATTTTTATTATTTTTTATTATTTTTATTATATATTTTTGCAATACTTTAGTATATGTACACTCCATATTCTTCGGAGCTTCTGGCTTGTATCTGCCGTTATTACTTCTTGTTGTTTGAATTGCCCTGATGAGTCCTTAATAGGACGAAACATTGTCGGCTAATAAATACTTTTGATGTATTGAAGGCTTCTTTGTTTTACTCTCTTAATTTTTCGGCTCTGTTTAACTACATTGAGCTATACCTTTTACTATCATTTCTATAATACGAAGAGGGTGTTTAACTCCAACACGCTCCAGTATTTTAACCTTTATATATATATATATTTTTAAGTAAAAAGAAATTCAAACACACACACACACACACACACACACCCACACCCACTCACACGCACACACACAAATACACACACACAATCACACAAATAAACATACATATCTTCATTTCAATAGAAAATCTATTGACACCCTAGCGAACTAAGCATATTCACGGAACCAGAACAATTCTCCCAATCCCATTTCTCTTGACCACTATCTTTCCCTTGTCATAACATTCGCTATAAAGACTACAGAATAGTTTTCCAAATAAGGGTGCAAAAATGTAATGAAAACATGTTCACGTGACAGCCAAATTTCATTTATAACCAATCAAATCACGTTTATTAAAAAAAAGCCTTCATGAGCCATATTTTTTTAAAGTAAAGAAATTCAAACACACACACACATACAACACACACACGCACACGCACACACACACAAGCACACAAATAAACATACATATCTTTACTTTCTTTATTCAATAGAAAATCTGAATTCTGACACCCCAGCGAACTAACCATATTCACTGAACCAGAACAATTCTCCCATCCCTTTCACTTGACCATTATCTTTCACTTATCAAAAAATTCTCTAAAAAGGCTACAGAATGGATTTCCAAATAAGGGCACGAACATTTTATGAAAACTTGTTCACGTGACAGCCATAATTTCATTTATAACCACCCCAAAACAAGCCTTCGTGAGCCTCCTTTTTTCAAGTAAAAAGAAATTCAAACACTCATATATGAAAAAACAACCTGTGACAACACCCTCCCTCTTATTTGAAGAACTATTGTAACGCGAACTGGCGCGAAATTTATTATAATTATTGACAAACCAATCAAATTACTTCTCGAAAAACCTGGCATTTCGAGCCACCTTTTCCATATAAAACAAGTAACATTCAGAGACCAACCAGATGTGAGAAAAACCACAGACCCTCCATCTCAACTCACCTTTTGAAAAGCAGAAGAAATGCGAAACCGGTAAAGGAACCCAATAAATATATATATATTTTTTTTAAATTAAGACTCCAGTTGAATTTTCGATTTCACCCCTTTTTCTTTATACTTTCACTCGTGTAGGACACCTCGGTTATTTTTCAATTTGTAAAAAAAACCTCACTTTCTAATATATATATATATATACATATATATATATATATATATATATATATATATATATATATATATATATATATATATATATAGTAAGGTGTATTATTGGTTGTGTCATTCGGTCCAATAAACTTTTGTTAGCAATATTAAGTTCTCCACGCTTTTGTATATCTCCAATTCCATTTATGGGAACAGCTAGATTATGTAAAACGGAGTATTTGTATCAAAATAAAGATCCGAAGGCATAGTATAAATTGACAATCATTTTAATCACGACACATGTTTCAATAAGATTTCTATCGATCGTGTGGCCATGATCGATTATCACTGAACTCGTCAGGTGAATATGAATTGTCTTCAAATCCTTGATATGAGGGAGAAAATTTAACGATGTTCACTCACTAAAGTTTTGTCTCCCATATGAAGATTAAGCAACCAAAACACGTCGTCTGCTATCGTCTTCAGTTAGGATCATAAATCTACCAATCTCTATCTCTCAATAGCTGTAAAAGACGCTGGACGGGTCTAATCTCAACATCAAATCTGTAGAATTGCAGTCGGGTCCAGTTAGTGTGGGTGAGTACACACACACACCGATGCGTGGTCAAAGAAAAAAAATATATATACCAACACAGTATTCAGCGAAAGTTAGGTTACAAAACAACAAATGTTATATTGGTCAAATCTCAATTTGACTATGTAAATTGGTAAAATTGGTTCAACCGGAACCCTATCCGAACACAAGTAAATTCGGTTCAATGTTCTCCTATACGTGTATCGATTGAATTGTAATATCCGTATATATATATATATATATATATATATATATATATAAGGATGGTATATATATATATATATATATATATACCATCCTTATATATATATATATATATAACGAAGGAAATGTGGTAAGGAACCAGGTGGACCATAACGCACCAAAGTACTCAATACTTGAGGTAGTAGAGTGGGTAATAGGAACCAGTAAGACCCCTACAGCTGAGCTCAAGCCGTCGAAACGGCTTGAGCTCAGCTGTCGGGGTCTTACTGGTTCCTATATATATATATATATATATATATATATATATATATATATATATATATATATATATAACGAAGGAGATGTGGTAAGGAACCAAGTGGACCATAGTACTCAATACTTAGGCTAGTAGAGTGGGTAATAGGAACGAGTAAGACCCCGACGGCTGAGCTCAAGCCGTTTAGACGGCTAATTCTGGACTAAAATGGTCCAGAATTAGCCGTCGAAACGGCTTGAGCTCAGCCGTCGGGGTCTTACTCGTTCCTATTATATATATATATATATATATATATATAGATTGTTATACTTGGGGAGGGTCATATTTAATAACAGAACACACTCACTGTTTGGTTGGTTTTCGCTTCTCGCTTCTGTGTCTTTTATATCGGTAATCTAACTTTCTTGGTCCTCAATGTTGCCATTGACTGACCGGCGGTCAAAAATAATACAGATACAATATAGACACAAACACATATATATAGTTTATCATAAATCTTTCGTTGCACATCTGCAACACCGTCAGTTATATAAATATAAGGATGGTATATATATATATATATATTAAAAAATAAAATTTTTGATCTACATTCGTATGCGTGCGGGTACCGGCGCTGCTTGGGTTCTGTATGTGCGGGCGTTTTTTTTTTCTTTTTGTACGTGCGTGTATTTGTATACCTATGGCGAGTGTTTTCCCGTATGCTTTTTTATGTACGTATATGGATGCGTGTATGTATTTATTTAATTTCATTTACCTCTGTATTTTATTTACTTTATTCTTAACTCTGAAGCCGAGAATCATTCGGTTTCCTAGTTAGAATTTTAGTCTAGGAATTCAGTTATACCATTTACGTCGTTTTCTCTTTGCGTGCAATTGTTCTCCCCGCTCCAAATATGACGTATTATCTCCGTTTTTTCCGTTCATTGCCAGAGAACGTCTCTATGAACCACCTAAGAGAACATTAGTCTACGACTTCTTTTATACCATAAACGTGATCCTGTCTTTGCGTGTAATTGTTTTTCACCGCTCCAAATAATGACGTATTATATTCGTTTTTTCCCGTTCTTTGCCAGGGAACGTTTCCACGAACCAAAGTATCGTCTTCCTGTCTTCCTCCGGTTGCAACGTTTTTTGAAATATTAATTTCTGCGTTCACAGATTGACTTTGTTAGTTTCAGAATATCCCGTTAAGGGTGAAAGCAGCGATTCTTTGCTTAAACTTTAATCTATTATTTTAATAAACATTTGCTCTACGGATCTTATATATTTGATATATATTTATGCTTATCGAGCCCTCTTTGGATTTTAGTCTTCAAATTTATTATTATTATTACTATTTGGCTCCCTCGGTTGAGCACTCTATTGACTTATATTCATCATACAGAAACAACATCTGAATATTTCTACAAAGAACATACCCGTACCAGGCAGGAAATCATACCTAAAATTACTGATACAGAAAACAGACGCGTTCATTAAAAGGTTGCGTTGGCGTGCCTTTTATTTCGATAATCATTCCGACAAAGCTGGCAATCTATATCAAGTGGAGCGCAGTACTTACCATCAACTGCTACATAATGCTGTAACTAAGGATTACCGTAAAACCAATCGGAGTGTCATTAATGAAATCAACGATGCTTTTGTTTAAAATCACCTCTGATCTCAACATCCTGGACCGGACTGAACCTCTGGACCCTATTTCTCCCCACTTTACCCTGAAGGATCACAAATCCAATTTTCCGAACAACCCCTCTTCAGCTTATTAATCCTATGAAGTCCGATTTAGGTAGACTTTGTAAAAGGATTCTTGATAGAATTATACCTGAAATTAGAAGTTTGGCGGCTCTTGCACTGTGGAACAATTCTTTCGCGGTGATTGATTGGTTCAACGGCATATGCAACAAGGAACATTGCCGTTTTATCCAATTCGACATCAATAATTACTACTCCTCCATCACTTTACCACTTCTCCTTAGAGCTATCAATTTTGCTAAAACACTCACAGTGTTTAAGGATTTCGAAGTTGATGTCATCCTCAATGCCCGTAAGTCGCTGATTAATTTCGACGGCACTATTTGGATTAAAAAATCTAATAGTACCCCATTCGACGTGAGTGTGGGCGCCAGCGATTCTGCGGAGGTTACTGATCTTATCGGCCTTTTCCTTCTTTTCTCTATCAAGGACGAATTCCCCAACGTGGGCGGTAGTTTGTACCGTGATGATGGTATTTTGACCATGACTAAGTGCGGACCTCATGCTTGCGACAGGTTCAGAAAAGAACTCACAGCCTTCTTTAAAGGTTTCAACCTCTCCATACAGGTTGAGGCCAACCTCTCAATCTTTAATTACCTCGACGTTACCGACAATTTATCGAATGGCTTGCATTACCCATATAGGAAGCCGAATGATACACTTAATTACATAAGTAAGCATTCTAACCATCCTGCCAGCATAACCAAGAACCTGGTAAGAAACGTTTCTTTGAGGCTTTCCCGTCTATCTACTAACGATCATATTTTCAACGACCATTCCACATATTACAACGAAGCTCTTGCTCGGGGTGGATTTGTCGATAAGGTAGCATATACAGAGTACGAGAATAGACCTAGAAGAAATAGATCCCGTCGCATTATATGGTATAACCCACCATATAATATGGAGGTGGCCACACCATTAGCTAAGATCTTTCTCTCCCTTATAATGAAGCATTTTCCCCCTACCCATAAATATAGTAATATTATTAATAGAAATACTATTAAAATGTCTTACTCTACGACTCCTACCCTTTCACAAAACATCACAGCTTCAAATTTAGCTAGACTACCTAGACGTAGGAACACGGGCAACCCTGTAGTTAGTACTAACTGTAATTGTAGGAATCGGGTTGACTGCCCCCTATTCGGGAAATGCCACTCTAGTAACATTATCTACAAATGTAAGGTTGTAACACCCACGTGCCGTAGGGCCTACATAGGGTTAACGGCAAATAGATTCAAGCAGCGTCTTTACATGCATACCCATTCTTTTTGTTACCCTTTAAGAAGGAATATGACGTCACTTTCAGCTTATATCTGGAATCTAAAAGACAACCACACCCAATATAAGTTACACTGGGAGATCCTAGCTAGGGTTAGATCGTATAACGGAAGTAAAAGACCATGTGACCTCTGCGCCGCTGAGGCCCTGGAATTACTCTACGCCAAAGACCACATCGTAAACAAAAAAATTGAGGCAATTTCGGCTTGTAAACATAAATCGCACAAAACTTTCCTGTATTACAGCCCCACATTATACCCTAACGGATAGTACGAACTATACGCGGATATTCCACGTCTTGGTGTGGTAGCTAAGTATATGTTATGTTTATACCATTACTTATTTGTATAGGTAAGTATATATTACCAGTATGTTTTATGAAGGTACGTATACTTTCTCATGCGTATATTTGATTGTATATGTTATGGCGTATATATTATTTTTTCTGGTACATATGCTTTTGGTTATGTGTATACGTGAGTTTTGCGTCTGTGTGAGTATGCGGGTTCGTTCGTATGTAGGGTGTGTTTATGTGTGTACATCGTGTTTTAGTTGAACATAAGTGTATTTAATTGTAGGTATGTGTGTGTGTGCGCTTGTTATCTACGTATTTATTTATTTTTATACGTTTATTTAATTATATGTATACACGCACACACACACACACAGCTATATATATATATATATATAGATAATTTAATATATCAACTAACATAAGCGCACAGGTGCACGCCCATGCCAGCAAATACACAGGTTATGTCATAGTACCTAGGTGGTTCAATGCAGGAGAATGCAGAACAATAATATAAAGGACGTAAAATAAGAAAATATCTTTTTAAAAAAAAAAAAAAATTTTTTTTTAAAATTTTTTTACTTACTTAAATTTTCACTCCAACTAATTAGTTTCTGCAATGGGATAAAGACAGTTACGTAATCCAACTGTCGAGAATTCATTGCGTCATCAGGGAGTCTATTCTCAGTTAAGTCTCCAGGCAATGCGCGGACACTGGCGGCTCATATAAAAATAATAATAATTCGGTAGATCGAACAGCTTGCGAGGACTGGATTCTATGTACCGAAATTCTCACTGCTTCAAGTCAAATGGCCGATTCTAAAGAATCAATCACGTGACACAGAGGCTAGTTAGAAGGAATGGGATGGTAAGATGACTGACGCCTACTAACACCCCAAAAAAATTTTTTTAGAAGTGGTTTTGACAAGTTTGCTCGACAAATCAGTGATTTGGAGATAAATATAGATAATTTAATATATCAACTAACATAAGCGCACATAAGCGCATTCTCCTGCATTGAACCACCTAGGTACTATGACATAACCTGTGTATTTGCTGGCATGGGCGTGCATCTGTGCGCTTATGTTAGTTGATATATTAAATTATCTATATTTATCTCCAAATCACTGATTTGTCGAGCAAACTTGTCAAAACCACTTCTAAAAAAATTTTTTTTGGGGTGTTAGTAGGCGTCAGTCATCTTACCATCCCATTCCTTCTAACTAGCCTCTGTGTCACGTGATTGATTCTTTAGAATCGGCCATTTGACTTGAAGCAGTGAGAATTTCGGTACATAGAATCCAGTCCTCGCAAGCTGTTCGATCTACCGAATTATTATTATTTTTATATGAGCCGCCAGTGTCCGCGCATTGCCTGGAGACTTAACTGAGAATAGACTCCCTGATGACGCAATGAATTCTCGACAGTTGGATTACGTAACTGTCTTTATCCCATTGCAGAAACTAATTAGTTGGAGTGAAAATTTAAGTAAGTAAAAAAATTTAAAAAAAAAATTTTTTTTTTTTTTTTTTTTTCTTTAAAAAGATATTTTCTTATTTTACGTCCTTTATATTATTGTTCTGCATTCTCCTGCATTGAACCACCTAGGTACTATGACATAACCTGTGTATTTGCTGGCATGGGCGTGCATCTGTGCGCTTATGTTAGTTGATATATTAAATTATCTATATTTATCTCCAAATCACTGATTTGTCGAGCAAACTTGTCAAAACCACTTCTAAAAAAATTTTTTTTGGGGTGTTAGTAGGCGTCAGTCATCTTACCATCCCATTCCTTCTAACTAGCCTCTGTGTCACGTGATTGATTCTTTAGAATCGGCCATTTGACTTGAAGCAGTGAGAATTTCGGTACATAGAATCCAGTCCTCGCAAGCTGTTCGATCTACCGAATTATTATTATTTTTATATGAGCCGCCAGTGTCCGCGCATTGCCTGGAGACTTAACTGAGAATAGACTCCCTGATGACGCAATGAATTCTCGACAGTTGGATTACGTAACTGTCTTTATCCCATTGCAGAAACTAATTAGTTGGAGTGAAAATTTAAGTAAGTAAAAAAATTTTAAAAAAAAATTTTTTTTTTTTTTTTTTTAAAAAGATATTTTCTTATTTTACGTCCTTTATATTATTGTTCTGCATTCTCCTGCATTGAACCACCTAGGTACTATGACATAACCTGTGTATTTGCTGGCATGGGCGTGCATCTGTGCGCTTATGTTAGTTGATATATTAAATTATCTATATTTATCTCCAAATCACTGATTTGTCGAGCAAACTTGTCAAAACCACTTCTAAAAAAAAAAAATTTTTTTTGGGGTTTTAGTAGGCGTCAGTCATCTTACCATCCCATTCCTTCTAACTAGCCTCTGTGTCACGTGATTGATTCTTTAGAATCGGCCATTTGACTTGAAGCAGTGAGAATTTCGGTACATAGAATCCAGTCCTCGCAAGCTGTTCGATCTACCGAATTATTATTATTTTTATATGAGCCGCCAGTGTCCGCGCATTGCCTGGAGACTTAACTGAGAATAGACTCCCTGATGACGCAATGAATTCTCGACAGTTGGATTACGTAACTGTCTTTATCCCATTGCAGAAACTAATTAGTTGGAGTGAAAATTTAAGTAAGTAAAAAAATTTAAAAAAAAAATTTTTTTTTTTTTTTTTTAAAAAAGATATTTTCTTATTTTACGTCCTTTATATTATTGTTCTGCATTCTCCTGCATTGAACCACCTAGGTACTATGACATAACCTGTGTATTTGCTGGCATGGGCGTGCATCTGTGCGCTTATGTTAGTTGATATATTAAATTATCTATATTTATCTCCAAATCACTGATTTGTCGAGCAAACTTGTCAAAACCACTTCTAAAAAAAAAAAATTTTTTTTGGGGTGTTAGTAGGCGTCAGTCATCTTACCATCCCATTCCTTCTAACTAGCCTCTGTGTCACGTGATTGATTCTTTAGAATCGGCCATTTGACTTGAAGCAGTGAGAATTTCGGTACATAGAATCCAGTCCTCGCAAGCTGTTCGATCTACCGAATTATTATTATTTTTATATGAGCCGCCAGTGTCCGCGCATTGCCTGGAGACTTAACTGAGAATAGACTCCCTGATGACGCAATGAATTCTCGACAGTTGGATTACGTAACTGTCTTTATCCCATTGCAGAAACTAATTAGTTGGAGTGAAAATTTAAGTAAGTAGAAAAATTAAAAAAAAAAATTTTTTTTTTTTTTTTTTAAAAAGATATTTTCTTATTTTACGTCCTTTATATTATTGTTCTGCATTCTCCTGCATTGAACCACCTAGGTACTATGACATAACCTGTGTATTTGCTGGCATGGGCGTGCATCTGTGCGCTTATGTTAGTTGATATATTAAATTATCTATATTTATCTCCAAATCACTGATTTGTCGAGCAAACTTGTCAAAACCACTTCTAAAAAAATTTTTTTTGGGGTGTTAGTAGGCGTCAGTCATCTTACCATCCCATTCCTTCTAACTAGCCTCTGTGTCACGTGATTGATTCTTTAAAATCGGCCATTTGACTTGAAGCAGTGAGAATTTCGGTACATAGAATCCAGTCCTCGCAAGCTGTTCGATCTACCGAATTATTATTATTTTTATATGAGCCGCCAGTGTCCGCGCATTGCCTGGAGACTTAACTGAGAATAGACTCCCTGATGACGCAATGAATTCTCGACAGTTGGATTACGTAACTGTCTTTATCCCATTGCAGAAACTAATTAGTTGGAGTGAAAATTTAAGTAAGTAAAAAAATTTAAAAAAAAAATTTTTTTTTTTTTAAAAAGATATTTTCTTATTTTACGTCCTTTATATTATTGTTCTGCATTCTCCTGCATTGAACCACCTAGGTACTATGACATAACCTGTGTATTTGCTGGCATGGGCGTGCATCTGTGCGCTTATGTTAGTTGATATATTAAATTATCTATATTTATCTCCAAATCACTGATTTGTCGAGCAAACTTGTCAAAACCACTTCTAAAAAAATTTTTTTTGGGGTGTTAGTAGGCGTCAGTCATCTTACCATCCCATTCCTTCTAACTAGCCTCTGTGTCACGTGATTGATTCTTTAGAATCGGCCATTTGACTTGAAGCAGTGAGAATTTCGGTACATAGAATCCAGTCCTCGCAAGCTGTTCGATCTACCGAATTATTATTATTTTTATATGAGCCGCCAGTGTCCGCGCATTGCCTGGAGACTTAACTGCGAATAGACTCCCTGATGACGCAATGAATTCTCGACAGTTGGATTACGTAACTGTCTTTATCCCATTGCAGAAACTAATTAGTTGGAGTGAAAATTTAAGTAAGTAAAAAAATTTTTTAAAAAAACTTTTTTTTTTTTTTAAAAAGATATTTTCTTATTTTACGTCCTTTATATATATATATATATATATATATATATATATATATATATATATATATTGAACAGCAAAATTGAACGTTCACTATACTGTAACCATCGTTTGAAAACGACTTTTTCTTTTTTTAAATGCATATAATGTTACCTTTTTACACCACCGTTTGCAAATTTCTGTTTTATATGTTTATACACAAGATATGGCTTCCTATAATAATAGTACTAAACACTGTTTTCTGGACCCCTTTAGAAATGACCTGCTACTATAATAGCCCCAATAACTTGTCTGTAACTTGTACCACTTTGACCCCTTTCACTAAATTTTGTCCGAACAACACCACTAGAAGAATTTACCTCCCCCGCCAACCCTAACACGCCTCATTAAGCTAACTGCTGCCAAAACATTCTCTCCTTACAATCTCTACTAGTCTGACAGTCTTAAATCCTAGGACTCCCTCCACCTTACTCACTTCCCTCTTCCCCTTCTCTTCCTACCTTCTTCTTTCTCTTTTATCTAGTGTATAAAATATTTTCATATCATTCCAATACAAAGGTCTGACGACATGGTGTGTTTGCTAACAGTGTACCTTCGGTTTATGATAATATTTTTATATTATTCAAATAGCGAGGTATAGGTAACCCATACACTATAGAAACAATTGTTACCTAATAAATTCTTTATACCCGCATTTCCATTTCATAAACTTCTTCTCTCTCTCTCTCTCTCTATATATATATATATATATATATATATATATATATATATATATATATATATATATTTATGTAATAAACAACATAAGGCAATTATTTCTTTTACCAGTGGTTTCTTAAAACCAAAAGAATGTTGCTTTCAATCATCAGAATGAAAAAATCCTGGCGTATTTATTGACATTGGATTTTAAAAAACAAAAATGCAATCTATATGAAATATTCACTTCTGCGTTCACAGATTGACTTTGTTAGTTTCAGAATATCCCGTTAAGGGTGAAAGCAGCGATTCTTTCCTTAAACTTTAATCTGTTATTTTAATAAATATATATATATATATATATATATATATATATATATATATATATATATATATATATATATATATATATATATATATATATCATTATATATATCATTATATATATATATAGATATACATATGTACATTGCGAAAAGTGAGTGAGAAAAGAATTTCACACGGTGCCGGACGTTGGAGGAAGTGAGAAAGGGTGAGTAGCAGAGAGTGAGTGAGTGAAAATGTGAGGAAGAAGCTAGCCGAGAGAGAATGACTAGCAGAGGGAGAGGATGAAAGTAAGAGGGAGAAGGAGAGAGAAGGGGGAGAGAGAAAAAAGGATATCAGTAAGGGAAGATAAAAAAACAGGTCACAGCGAAGGGGAAAAGCATATATGAATGAAAAATGGCTTGCTCTGTTTGTTGCAACACAATATAATTATTCCATTACGCAACTTTTCACATATGTATATATGTATATATATATATATATATATATATATATATATATATATATATATATATACATATGTGAACACTTACGTAATGGAATAAATATATATATATATATATATTAAATGTTATCTGTGTTTTTCGAATATTACTAATTACATTCGATTCGTTTGCAATTATGCAAACAACCATCAATGTTATAGCCATGTCAGTAGAATGAACACTTCATTCTTGTTCTTGTGTTGGCATCTGAACAGAACTGCAGACACTAATATTTCTGGGTATCACCCTTCATCAGTACAGCTTACTGTTCACCTACCAGTCACTGTGTATTTTTGAAAATAGCATATATTTTCACAAGCTCTGACAGTTTGGCAGGTGAACAGTGAGCTGTACTGATGAAGGTTGATACCCAGAAATATTAGTGTCTGCAGTTCTGTTCACATGCCAACACAATAGCAAGAATGAAGTGTTCATTCTACTGACATGGCTATAAAATTGAGGCTTGTTTGCATAATTGCAAACGAATCGAATGTTATTATGAATATTCGAAAAGCTCAGATTTCATTTATTGTATTCAGCCATGTAGAGCGAAAATTTTCTTTAAAAAAAAATGTATATATATATATATATATATATATATCAGAGCAAACAACACGGACACTATCTCAAAATTATTTTTGAAAAGCATTTAGAAATGCGCAACCGGTAAAAACTTAAAAACTTAAAACCACAACTGAATACTAACCCATACAATCACTAATACTCTTTTATTCCTAATTAAACCCTTTTTCAACTGTGAACAATTTGTCAGCATTTTCTATTCCGTTTACCAATATATAATAACTTGTGTGTTACACCTCTATTCTTTTAACTATATATATATATATATATATATGTATATATATACATACATACATATATATATATATATATATATATATATATATATATATATATATATATATATATATATATAGGAACTAATAGATTGATTATTTTTAGCTTCCCGTCCCCACGTAAAATTTATAAATCAGTGTCTAGTTGAGAGATAGAGTCCTATCTGTTGCCAGTTAATCGCTTTACCGGCGCGGGCCGATGTTTGGATTATGTCGATCGATTGGTTATTGATTAGGCGATACCCGTTGATGAAGCAGCATAAGCCGATTGTGCATTGTTGCATTATACATGCAGAAAGATGGTGCAGTGCACCTTAAACCTGCATTAGAGCTGCAGAAACTCGTGTCTGGGAACCTTATAGGCACCCGATTTACGTGTGTTGTGTTGAGGCAAATAACTATGTGTATACTCTGGTAATGTATCTTACATTGCCCATTGAGTGCGCTGAGATACAACCGGTACTGGCATTAATATATATATATATATATATATATATATATATATATATATATATATATATATATATATATATATATATATGGATATTACAATTCAATCGATACACGTATAGAAGAACATTGAACGGAATTTACTTGCGTTTGTATCGGGTGGCGGTTGAACCAATTTTTCCAATTTACATAGTCAAATTGAGATTTGACCACCGATATAACATTTGTTGTTTTGTAACCTAACTTTCGGTGAATACTGTGTTGGTATATATATTTGTTTTCTTTGACCTCGCATCGGTGTGTGTGAGTGTGTGTGTACTCACTCACACTAACTTGGACCGACTGTAATTCTACAGATTTGATGTTGAGATTAGACCCGTCCAGCGTCTTTTACAGCTATTGAGAGATAGAGACTTGATAGTTTTATAACCGTAACTGAAGACGATAGCAGACGACGTGTTTTTGTTGGTTAATCTTCATATGGGAGACAAAACTTTAGTGAGTGAACATCGTTAAATTTTCTCCATCATATCAAGGATTTGAAGACAATTCATTTTCACCTGAGGAGTTCAATGATAATCGATCATGGCCACACGATCGATCGATCTCTTATTGAAACATGTGTCGTGATTAAAATGATTGGAAATTTATACTATGCCTTCGGATCTTTATTTTGATACAAATACTCCGTTTTACATCATCTAGCTGGTCCCATAAATGGAATTTGAGATATACAAAAGCGTGGAGAACTTAATATTGCTAACAAAAGTTTATTGGACCGAATGACACAACCAATAATACACCTTACTATATATATATATATATATATATATATATATATATATATATATATATATATATATATATATATATATATATATATATATTTATATATAATAATATATAAGATCAAAAGATTGTTAAAAGAGTTCCATGTATTTTATTATGCGCATTTCAAAAACAAATATCATCATGCAATAACATTTGCGTTTTCGTCAGATAAAATAGGGAGACATGATATGAAGGTTAAAACACACTTGTGAATAGTGCAGTTTTAAATCAACATATGAAAAGTAGTTTTAGATTGATGCGTGATATTGGGAAAAAATTGAGGGGGGGGGGGTGAAAGGATTTAAAAGAGGAGAAGATGAGAGTAAAAAGTGGAGGGGGAGGAGTATAATGAGGAAGGATGAGATAGGAGGGGAGATGGGTGATAGAGAGAGAGAGATTGCTTTCATAACTGAGAAAAATATATTGTTTTACATAGAGAGGTTGAAAAACCGTTGGAAGATAATATATAAATTAAAAGAATTTGAAATTAACGAAGAGAAAAATTTTAGAATAATGTTAAATTAAGGTTTGTATATTTAAGGGTTTAATAATATGTGCAATGAAAAGAAATTGTTAATATGTATTAAGAATAATATTTAAGGGCTTAATAATATCTGCGATGGAAAGAAATTGTTGATATGTATTATTAAAAAATATAAAAATATAGCAATATTAATGTAATTAAGGATATATTGTGAAAGAAGTTGAAGATAGGATGAATAAGTGTAATATGTATAAGTTAGATGAGCATGAAAGGGAGAAAAAATAATGAATTGAGGATGAATAATCTAACGTCAAAAAAATGTTTGTTTACGAAGGATTTTTTTAAGGTGATATAAAGTAAGAATATATTGTGCTGTGTAATAATTGTTACTACGTTAGGCACAATGATAATTGAGAAGTATCTAGGAAGAAAAGGTACAGATTAGAGGTTAGAAATTAAAAGAAAGAGAAAAGAAAAGAAAGAAGGAAAAAGAAAGAAAGGGAACTGATAAATAGGAGTGAAATAGAATGAGTAACTAGTATTATATAATGTATAATAAATAACATTGAAATAAGGTAGAAAGGTGGGTATATTTTTAAAGAAATATATATGTATATTTATATATGTGCCTTTGAGAAAAGGATTTTAAATTGGTAAAGTATTAGATATTAGCTGTATACTTTATGGAATGTTCTGTGGAATTTATGCAAGCAGAGAGAAAACAAGTCAGTGCGACTATTTATTATAGAATATAAATTAGATATAATGGTAAATTTTTCACATAAACAGAGATTGCATGTCTTGGATAGAGAACTGTTCAAGTATGGTAAAGCAGAAGAAACCTTCTTCCAAGAGATGTTATAGTTAATATTTTTGTCTTTCAAGGACCATTTGAGTTCTGAGAGTGCCGTGTTGGTTCTTTTAAGTTGGTATTTAAAAGACGAATGATGATTATAAAGACGAGCTTTAAAGGAGGTGGAAGTGGAGCCAAAATAGGTAAAGGAATTGGTGTCACTTATAACTTTACATTCGTAGATTAAGTTTTTTTTAAGACAATGGTTGTTGAGAGGACATTTATTTTTAACAGGGCAATTGCAATTGCGATTAGAGAGATTAACAGAGTTATTAACAAGTGACCTAGTGTTATCTATAGAAGAGATTGGATTGGAGAAGTTATTTGCGATAGGAATAATAGTTTCTTGATTTAGAATGGGATTAAGAACATTTAGCGAAGTTGCGTTTGACGTTGTATTTGGGTTTGCAGAAATTAGCCTAGAGTAAACAATGACGTTGGGAGTACTATTACTATTATTATGATATTCAGTGTTGGAAGGAAGAGATTTAGTATTTAATATTTTATTGTTGTGTTTAGAGATAATGTTGGAGATGTTGGAGGAGGTCGAATAGGAGAATTTTATAGTGTGTTTGTTAAATATTTTACTATAGATATGTGAGGGAGGGAAGCATTTATTTAAGGCACTAAAGAATAATTTAGGAATATTATTATTAATAGAGATGGAGAAAGGAGCATTATACCAGATTATGTTTTTGTATCTAGGTACTACAATAAAACTCACCTCCTACATATATATATATATATAATATATATATATATATATATATATATATATATATATATATATATATACATACACACATATATATGTATATATATATATATATATATATATATATATATATATATATATATATATATATATATATATATATATATATATATATGTATATGTATATATATATAATTATTTATTAAAATAACAGATTAAAATTTAAGCAAAGTATCGCTGGTTCCACACTTAACGGGATGTTCTGAAACAGTTTCAGAAGATCTCGTTCAGGTTGAAAGTAATCTTTTATTTTAATAAATATTTGCACTACGGTTCCTATATAATTTATATTTATTTATCCTTATCGAGCCCTCTTTGGATTTTAGTCTTCAAATTTATTATTATTACTATATATATATATATATATATATATATATATA
Organism: Eledone cirrhosa; assembly: GCA_964016885.1. Classification (NCBI taxonomy): domain Eukaryota; kingdom Metazoa; phylum Mollusca; class Cephalopoda; order Octopoda; family Eledonidae; genus Eledone; species Eledone cirrhosa. The sequence continues at coordinate 17,121,326 of OZ024744.1, read as the reverse complement.
TATATATATATATATATATATATATATATATATATATATATTAATGAAAAAGAACAAAGGAACTATTACTCTAATATAACTACAGACTTCCCCAAATCTTTTTTCTCTTTAATAGATAGGACCTTCCCCCCAGGTAGTAGGTACGGTAGTGTCATCAATAAGAATACTATCAAACTATCGTACTCGACAACCCCTAATCTGGCCTCCCACCTAGCTAAGACCAATAAGAGTATGATTAAAGAGGGACTTAAGGCCATCCGAAATAGTGAACCATGCCAGTACACACGACAACATGGGACCGACCCACTGAGTGAAAGACCCAGGGGGATAATAGGCAATAGAACCGGTCCCACTAGGCAACCCCGCGGCCGCTTGGAGGGACATGCACTTCTGATTGAGGAACATGACCCTATTAGAAAGTGTAATTGCAGACGGAAGGACAAATGCCCACTAGCTGGACACTGCCTTATTAGGAACGTAGTATATGCTTGTAACGTAACCACAGACACGTATACTAAGACGTATGTGGGGTCAACCGCTAACCAGTTCAAGACGAGATTCAACGCCCACCAGAATAGCTTCCGAAATGAGAAGCTTAAAAATACCACGTCGTTAGCGGGACACATACCTAACTTAAAACAAGCAAAAAACCCCTACACACTAAGCTGGAGATACCTTACTAAAGCTCCTCCATATAACTCGTTGAGCAGGTTTTGTAGCCTGTGCCTATCTGAATCTCATGCCATAGTATTCTCAGGACTCAACTTGCTCAACAGGAGGTCAGAGATCTTCTCGTCCTGCACCCATACTATACTTAGCTCTTTCTTTTTCTTCAGACCGGACACCTAACCCTGACCCCACCCTGTCCCGCACATGGCTGCCCCGCTGGCGAATAGGGTGCTCTTGAGTAACCCCGGCCACATTGATGCCTCGGCTCCCCGATTGCCGATGGGGACTCTGGTGAGAAACAGTCGACCCTGTGTCTCACTTGCCAACTTGGGATTGGTGGCAGCATTGTTGCTGGGCGCCCTGGGGGCAGCTGATGCCTGCGGTGTGGGACATTGCGAGTGCCTGGACCCACGTTGACTGGTCTGGGGAGGTGCCGTCGGAGATGTATATCAACAAATTCGGGAATTTGCCCAAGGAAACAGTAGCAGAACACCCAATATGGCGGCCGCTCCCTGCCTATAACCAATCAAACTCCCCCTCCTCTAGTAAACCCCCGCCCAAATAGATGCCCCTCCCCATTCTCCCCTATTAATTTCTTTTGAGTTAGTTCTTTATTATTAGTGGTTTTTTTATTTAGTTCTTTATTAATAGGGATTTTTTTGTATATTACCACGGTTGACATAATGGGCTTGGAGAGTTGACTCCCTTGATGTCTGACCACTCGATAAGTTAGGGGTTGTGCCCCTTGAGCGGGGGTATGTCTAGCTGGTCTACCTGCTGTCTGCTACTACCCGAGACTGGACATGGTCGTAGCCACAGGCCAGCGCGTGCGCGATAGTATGGAATATATATTTTCTGCTAGTCACCCCGTGTAATATGCTACCCCAAGATTCCATGCACGAGATTCACCGAAGCATGCGCAGTCTTAACCGGGAGATGACATGCGAATTTGAAAATACCACAAGAGAGACCCTTTGGATAGCGTAGACGCCGGACCATACCCGCAAATATATACCCTGATCTGTCTTGAATATGCATGGCTGACGGAATATGGATAACACGACCACCATCTAAGCTAGAACCGACCCCTACAACAAACAAAGAGGGGACAGCCCTTAGCATTTGACCAGTCGCCTGTGTGCTTGGAGTTCGTGAGAGGAGGGGATATTAGCGAGAGACGCAATATACCACCCCAGTCAAATCCATACTGGAATTTGTTTACCAATATATCATGTAGACCAATACATCCTATACAGCGAGACCTTGGATTTAGAACCGGCAGGCTGATCTATCGCAAACGCGTGCAAACCCGAAACTAAAAGATCGAACGGACCACACCCAGCGACCACTAGCTATTTGATCCACAGGTACATTTCCCAGAGAGTCCACACAGCTGATAGTGAATCCCAGTTGATTCGGGAACTTTGAACTTTTAAACAAGACCAACTGTGCCTGGAGTTATGCAGATGAGTACATGCGCACAATGGATATCGCACCCACAAGGTCACCTGTATTGTTCATCTTGCTATATGTGTGTAAAGTATCCGTGCGTGGGATATCCCTGAGTAAATTTACTTGACTATTAATTGTTTATTGATTGTTTGTTAATTAGGCAGGAATATACCATTATGTCTTTGTTAATCCTATGTGTTGCTGTATGTGTGTAAAGTATCCGAGCGTGGGATATCCCTGAGCAAATTTTGCTTGACTGTTAATTGTTTATTGATTGGTTGTTAATTAGGCAGGAATATATTATTATGTCTTTGTTAATCCTGTATCAATAATTTTATAATAATTTTTTGATAGTACATTATTAAATTACTGAAGCTATCTTATACCTTCCTAAAAAGACATTTTATAATTATTGTCTTTTTGCTTATGTATTTTCATACTTATCATTTTCTTTAATATTGCCCAACTTGATAAGCTCTTTGAATTGCTCCCTAATTAGATTACTTAAATTACTTAAATTATTTTATCTATTATACCTAAGTTGTATCTGTTGAGGCAGCCCTTTGAAAATTCCTCGGATCTCCCAAATCTCGTAATTTTTAACTTTTAATTTGTAATTTTCCACAATTCGTTTATATATATCTTTAAAGGCTCTCTAAAATTTTAATTCTTTGAAGGGTCTTTCGGAAGAGGTTCTTATTAAAAAATATTTAAGGCGCCTTTTCTGAGGGATTTTTTGAAGGCTTTTTGAATTAACCTTTAATTGATTAGTTTCTTTCAACTATTTATTTCTTAATTTTTAAAATTAAATTTAATGTTCAACCCCTTAATCGTTAATTTTTGATCATGGATATATAAGATTGCTTAATCTTAAATTCATTAAATTTTTTAAATTCATTAAATTTTTTAATTTCGGGGTTTGGAACTCTTAAAATTCAAATCCTAAATTAAATCTTAATATTTATAATATGTACTCCCTAAATCATTAACTTTATTAACCTGTTAAAACTTATTGAAAGCACTTTTCCCTAATTTTTAATTTTTAATTTTTAATTTCTGCGTTTAGAACTTTAGTAGGGATTATCAAAACTTCGTAAATTTTCTGAAATGTTTTAACGTGATCTCTTAGAAAAAATTTTTTTCTTTTGAAGGAATTATTTAGGAAACTTTATATTTTTTTAGGAAACTTTATATTTTTATTTTTTAAATTATTTTATTATTATTTTTTTATTTTTTCAGTCTCTTAATCTCTTCTGATTTGTTAGGTTTATTTGGGCTTATAAGCTTTATGCACTTATTGAAAGATATTTTAAGGTGCTTCTACGAGATCCCAAGTCTTTTACTTTTAATGCGTAAATTATAAATTCTCTAATTTTTAACCTTCAATCCCTGACTCTTAGGCCCTTTTCAAATTCTCTTAACTCCCTATAACTCATCCCTTTTACAACTCCTACAACTAATATAAAAGAACCCCCTTAGAATATAGACCCTAAATATACAAACGGAGCTGTTGATGTATACCACAATTTCAAACTGCTAATCTTGAGTGAAAAGTTGATGTAAATAATGAACTTATAATCACATGTTATATGCCTTGAAAAGTCCCACCATATGGTCGGACGAAATGGCTGTCGGCAATAAAATTGTTATAATGTCATAATAGTTCCTTTGTTCTTTTTCATTAATATTTCTGCTCTGCTTATACGCATAGAGCTTAACTAGCTACCGTCGCATATTTGGAAGGTCAGGCGTACCATACATCTAGGCGTATCATACGACCTACCATACATCTTGCTTATATATATATATATATATATATATATATATATATATATATATATATATATATATATATATATACCTATATATGTATACGTATATATATATATATATATATATGTAGGAGGTGAGTTTTATTGTAGTACAATAAAGCAATGCAGATATCGGATAAGAAGCACTCTACAGTTTGTGGGACTGGAGTATGCATAATATAAGATCAAAAGATGGTTAAAGGAGTTCAATATATTTTATTATGCGCATTTCAAAATTTACCATTATCTCTAACCTAGAATCCATAATAAATAGACGCTCGGATTTGTTTTCCATCTGCCTTCATAAATTCCATAGAACTTTTCACAAAGTATACAGTTAATATTCAATTCTTTATCAATTTAGAATCTTTTCTCAAAGGCACATATACATACACCTCTTTAAAATATACCCATCTACCTTACTTTAAAGGGCATTATACACTCTATAGTACTCGTTTATTCATTTACCTCATCCTATCTTCTCGTAAAACAATAACATTTGTTTTTGACATTTTGAATATTCATCCGCAATCATTATTTTTTTTCCCTCTATCATAAATCTTTTTAATCTCAATTTCATCCTTAATTTATTATTATATATATTTTTTTAATATATACTCATATATTCTTTAAAATATACCCATCTACCTTACTTTAAAGGGCATTATACACTCTATAATACCCGTTTACTCATCACCCTCATTATATCTCTTCGTAAAACAATAACATTTGTTTTTGACATTTTGAGTATTCATCCGCAATCATTATTATTTTTTCTCTCTATCATAAATCTTTTTAATCTCAATTTCATCCTTAATTTATTATTATTATTTTTTTCTCCCCATCAACGAACTCATTATTAATACATATGAATTCAATATAAAAACTTTAACTTCACATTACTTTTCTCAAATCCTATACATAAACATTTTCTCTTTGCTAATTTTAAGATTCCTACATTTCTCCTTTTGAATATTCACCCACAATTATTATTTTTTTTTTTTTTTTTTTTTTTTTTCTCTCTATCTCCATACATAATCTCCCTTCGTTATTTTTTTCTCTCTATCTCCATACATAATTTCCCTTCGTTAATTTTCAAATTCCTTTAATTTATACATTATCTTCCAACGGTTCCCAACCTCTCTATATTAAAACATTATATCTTTTTCTCAGTTATAAAAACTATCTCTTTCTCTCTATCACCCATCTCTCCCTTTCCACCTTCACTCTCATCTCCTCCCCTTTTTTTCATCCTTTCCACCCCCACCCCTCCCTAAATATAATATATATTTTTTCCTCGCACATATCCTCCCTTCGTTAATTTTCAAAATTTTTAATTTATACAGTATCTTCCAACGGTTTTCAACCCCTCTATATAAAATATATCTCCTCTCTGTTATAAAAACCATCTCTTTCTCTCTATCACCCATCTCTCCCTCTCATCTCCTTCCCTTTTCATCCTTTTCTCTCCCCCCCTCTCTAAATAAAATATTTTTCCCAATATCACACATCAATCTAAAACCACTTTTCATATGTTGATTTAAAACTGCACTATCAACAAGTGTTTTTTTAGCCTTCATATCATGTTCTCCTGTTTTATCTGATGAAAACACAAATATTATTGTTTGATGATGTTTGTTTTTGAAATGCGCATAATAAAATATATTGAACTCCTTTAACCATCTTTTGATCTTATATTATATATATATATATATATATATAGGAACCAGTAAGACCCCGACGGCTGAGCTCAAGCCGTTTCGACGGCTAATTCTCAACGATTAGCCGTCGTAACGGCTTGAGCTCAGCTGTCGGGGTCTTACTGGTTGATATTACCCACTCTACTACCCTAAGTATTGAGTACTTTGGTGCGTTATGGTCCACCTGGTTCCTTACCACATTTCCTTCGTTATATATATATATACATACACATATATATATATATACATATATATATATATACATATATATATATATATATATATATATATAATTGTATATATATATATATATATATATATATATATATACATATATATATATATATATATATATTGTTATACTTTGGGAGGGTCATGTTGCCAATAAGAAACACACGCACCAGTTGCTTTCACTTCAATTTATTATATATTTATAAATTTATAAATTTACAAATCTACAAACTTATAAATTTCTGGTTGGTTGGTTGGTTCCACAACCAGATAGTTGTTTATATATAGTCATAGTCCTTTCGTCACACACTCTGTGACCTCTTCAGTGACTGGGGATTCCTTTCTTTGTTTCTGTGCCTTTCCTTTCTTCTATCCTACGCCATTTTGTTTCTGTGTGTGTGTTGTGTGCTCAGTTTGCGCATACGCCACATCCGGGTGTCTGTGTGTGTTTGTGTTCATTTATCTATTTGTTTATTTATTTATTTATTTATTGTTGGTTGTTTGTTTGTTCTATGTGTGTGTGTGTTTTCATTTTGTCCTGTGTGTGTTTTCATTTTGTCCTTAAT
>OZ024744.1:17072397-17112397 GCA_964016885.1 Eledone cirrhosa | reverse complement strand
TCAAAACACCAATTCAAATTTATATATATATATATATAAACGGAAAAAAATGAAACGAAATTTCATTTCTCACTCTTAGTACGGCTGTTACTTAAATATAAGTATGTATACGTACATACATATTTGTATACAGACGTACAGTAGTATGTATATATATATACATACATGCACACATATATGTATGTACGTATGGATTCACCAAAGATTTATTATAATGCTCGGTGTGTTTGTAAACAAACATCCCGTATTAAACCGTAGTGTCTAGCAACCACCGTTGCTTGTTTGACAAAGGAACGCTGTTTGACAAAGGAAACTGTTTGACAAAGGAACGCTGTAGTAGTTTTAAGCTTATTAGCTATCGTCAGCAACGTATACCTTCCTGCCAGATTGTTGAAAGTATATACTTTCCTTATGCATATTAACGGCTGAGTAGCCCAATTTGCATATCGAGTGGGTTAATCGGCCGGGTGCACCGAAAACAATAAACGGAAAAAATGAAACGAAATTTCACTTCCCACCCTTAGTACGGCTGTTACTTAAATATAAGTATGTACACGTACATACATATATGTATACAGACGTACATTAGTATGTATATATATATACATACATGCACACATATATATGTACGTATGGATTCACCGAACATTTATTATAATGCTCGGTGTGTTTGTAAACAAACATCCCGTATTAAGCCGTAGTGTCTAGCAACCACCATTGCTTGTTTGTTCAACACTGACAAAGGAACGCTGTACTAGTTTCAAGCTTGTTAGCTATCGTCAGCAACGTATACCTTCCTGCCAGATAGTTGAACGTCCGAAAGTATATACTTTCCTTATGCATATTAACGGCTGATATATCTATCTATCTATCTATCTATCTATCTATATATATATATATATATATATATATATATATATATATATATATATATATAAAATAACATATTAAAGTTTAAGCAAATAATCGCTGCTTTCACCTATAACGGGATCTTCTGAAACTAAAAAAATCAATCGGTGAACGCAGAAGTAAATATTTCGAAAAAAGTTGCAACCGAAGGAAAACAGGAAGACGATGCCTTGGTTCGTGAAGACGTTCCCTTGCAATGAACGGAAAAAAGCGAAGATAATACGTCGTTATGTGAAGCGTTTAGAACAATTACACGGAAAGACAAACCACGTTTTTGGTATAAACGAAGTCATAGACTAATATTCTATTCCTGAAACCGAATGATTCCCGGCTTCAGAGTTAAGAATAATGTAAATAAATACAGAAGTTATTGAAATCAACAATAATTAAATATATACATGCACGCATCAATATACGTACATAAACACGCATACGCGAAAACACCCGCCATGGGTATGCAAATACAGACACGTACACAAAAAACACGCGCACACATACAAAACCCACGCAACGCCTCTACCCGCACCTATACGAACGTATACACGAAATACACATAAAACATATATAAAAAATATATATATACGTGTGTGTGTGTGTGTGTGTGCGCGTATACATATAATTATATAAACGTAAATAAATATACACACATAAATACGTATATAACGCACGCACACACATACCTACATGTAAAAACACATGTTCGCTAAAATACGTCAACCAAAACAGAAAGTACACATATACACACACACCCTACATATATGCAAACCCGCATACACACACAAACGCAAAACTCACGTATACACATAACCATATACACATGTACCAGTATATATAATTTAATATATACGCATATAAAAAATACAAGCAAATATACGTACGAGAAAGTATACGTACCTTCACAAAACGAAAGTATACGTACCTTCACAAAACATACAGGTATTATATACTTACCTATATAAATAAGTAATGGTATAAACATAACATATACTTAGTTACCACATCGAGACGTAAATTATCCGCGTATAGTTCGTACTATCCGTTAGGGTAAAATGTCGGGGTGTAATACAGGAAAGCTTTTTGCAATTTATGTTTACAAGCCGAAATTGCCTCAGATTTTTCGTTTAAGACGTGGTCATTGGCGTAGAGTATTTCCAGGGCTTCAGCAGCGCAGAGGTCACATGGTTTTTTTTATTTCCGTTAAACTATATTGGGTGTAGTTGCCTTTTAGACTCCAGATAGAAGCTGAAAGTGACGTCATATTCCTTCTTAAAGGGTTAAGAAAAGAATGGGTATGCCTGTAACGACTCTGCTTGAATTTATTAGCGGTTAACCCTACGTAGGCCCTACAGATTTGATGTGATATTTGTTGTGTTAACACTGCTCAAAGGATCAGGCAGACTTGGAGTCTGGTCTGGTATGATTTCAGATCACAAGCCAGCCGCCTTGGAAACATTTGTAACTTGGTTGCGTAATAAATCTCATATATAACATCTCTACTTTGTTCTTATTATATAAACTCTGCTCTCTAGTGATTGGTGACATTGGTACTCTCACTGGTTTTCTCCTACTTACTGAATATTTTGCACACACACACACACATATATATATATGTAATTGTATTAATACACATATATATATACATACATACATATACATATGAGATGACAGAGTAGATTTCTTTAAACCAATTAATAACTTTACAAATGTTTCAATACATCTTATTCAACTAATGTTTAAGTTGATTCAATTTAGTAAAACACGAAAAAATATTGTTTCATAAACGTATTATATATATATATATATATATATATATATATATATTATTGAGTGCTTTGCGAACTCATTCATATTGTAGGTCGACTTTGCCAAAGCTTCGATTTTACTAAGCTTCCACATGTATATAAATATATATATATATATATATATATATATATATATATATATATATATATATATATATATATATATATATATATATATATAATATATATATATAATATATATAGATGACGAGACAGAGGCACAGTTCACCATAGCTAGAAATAAGATTAGACAAATAGTAGACAGGTATACTAAGAGACAGAGCAGACCAGAGGCCCAACAACTTGGGAGGAAACCTGTAGAAGGCTTGGTTAGCCTCAAGCAGCGCACAAGGGATGGTGAGGTAGTATGCCTACCCACGGATAAGTCTGGTAGGATGTCAATAGATAGCATGCCGAACTACATCAAGGCTATGTAACCCCACATCACCAACACGAGCGAAATTGCACAACAAACACACGATGGGAGAGAGAAAATCCTCAACGCTCACATGATGATGTGGACTGACATCCTAAAGCCAAGCAGACGCACTGCCAACAACTTCCAGGCGTCTAACAATGGCATACCACCCTTGTATGGGCTCCGCAAAGACCACAAGACAGTCGACGACGCGACAACAGGACCACCAACAAGACCCGTATGCGGAGCTAATATAGCTAGTAACTACAGGATCTCCTACTTCCTCTCAATGGTTATACGCCCCATAATCAAGATGTCCCCAGTACAGAGGACCCCTCAGCAGAATCAGTGAGTGCAACAAAAACAGGAACCTATCCAACTGCATAATAGGCAGCTTGGATGTGGTATCACTGTACCCATCCATTAACATTGATTTTGCTGTGGAAAAATGTGTGGAGTTGATCATTGAGAGTGAGGTGGAGTTCTGCGACGTCGACACAGACGAACTGGGCCTCCTACTTAGACTTACCTACGACACTGACTACCTAGACAGCCATGACCATAGACGTTTCTGCCCTAGTAGACCCATTAGAGGTAGACCCCCCACCATAACCTCAATGGCAAAAAAGACTCCCATGGGAAGGTGGATTGGGTGGCCCAAAGCTATACGGACCCCCCAAAACAATGATCAGGTAAGAAAAATGGTCGCACATGCAATAGGGGCCAGTATCAAAACTACCCTAAAGGGCCACATCTTCAAGTTCAACGAGAAGATCTACACCCAAAATGAGGGAGCAGCCATTGGCGTCAGCATAGCTGGTGATGTTGCCAACCTTTTCATGGTATGGTGGGAAAGGAGACTTAAAGATCTCCTTAATGAGAGCTCCATAGACCTCATCATGTACTCTCGTTACGTAGACGATATCAATATAGTTATAAGAATATCCTCACTAGAGAGCACTAACAAGTTTGATTTAGAACGTAGCACAATGGAAAGCATCCAGCAGATAGCTAATTCCATACACCAGAGTATAACTGTAACTATCGACTTCCCTTCCAAACACCCTAACAATAGACTACCTGTATTAGACACGGACCTCTGGATTAACACTATAGACGAGAGAGCCCAAATTCTCCATTCACACTATGCTAAACCCATGGCCTCCAAATACCTGATACTCAAAAGCTCAGCAATGTCCAGTAGTGCTAAGTCTGATATTCTGATCGCAGATTTTGTACGAGTGATGAAGAATGTGTCCCGCATGTGCGACCCAACAGAAATGGAACGACACATCCAACACTTCATCAACCGCATGCAGTTCTCTGGCTACAACCAAAGAGACAGAGTCAGAGTATACGAAGGAGCCATGGAGAAGTATAAGACCCTCATAGAACTGGACATGAAAGGAATTTGCCCATTATACAGGAGAAAATCATGGAATAGCTTAGATAGGGCTAGACATATGATAGGGAAAGCCACCTCATGGTACGACAACCAGAGATACCAGAGTGTCATGTTTGTGGACGCTACCCCTGAAGGGAAATTAGCTAACCAGTGTAGAAAGGCCCTGAGAAAGACCCACTTAAAGATTAAGGTGGTAGAAACGCCAGGAACCACCATAGAATCCCTGATCAGCAAAACCTACCCTTTTAAGAAAACCCACTGTACTAATAGGAAATGTATCATATGTAAGGTAAACCCCCGGATAAACTGTAAAACTAGAAACGTAGTCTATAGCATAAGATGTACAGAGGGTACTTGCAGAAACATGACAACAACATACATAGGCGAGACAGCTCGTAGCATAGGTGAAAGGATAGACCAAGACTGGGGGGAACTAAAAGGACGAAAAAACGGGTCAGTACTATACGAACATGCCAGACAACAACACGACGGTAACATAGACAACATAGAAATTAGAATAATATCTAAACATAGAAATGACCCAGCAGATAGGCAAATCAGAGAGGCCAGTGAAATAGAACTTAGAAGGCCAAGACTAAACAGAAAGAATGAATGGAATAACAACAACACCCAAACAAACAACACTGACCTAAGAGAAGTATAAATAAATAAATAGATAAATAAATAAATAAATACATACATAAGCACAATAACAACAAACACATATAAACACACACTAGTAAAGATAGAACACAGTCACCCAATCACGAACACACATCAAACAAAACACTATACACACACGCAAACGCATGCGCAAAGAAGACAAAATAAAATAAACAAACAAACAAATAAATAAATAAATATATAGACACACTAAATAAAAATGGCGTAGACATACAATGTAACGGGAGGAAACAATAGCACCACTGACGATGTTGCAGATGTGCAACGAAAGAACTTTGATAAACTATATATATGTGTTTGTGTCTATATTGTATCTGTATTATTGTTGACCGTCGGTCAGTCAATGGCAACATTGAGGACCGAATAAATTAAATTAGATAACCGATATAAAAGACACAGAAGCGAAAAGCGAAAACCAATCAAACAGTGAGTGAGTTCTGTTATTAATTCTGACAATATTACACAAATATGACCCTCCCCAAGTATAATAATATATATATATATATATATATAAGTATGTATACGTACATACATATATGTATACAGACGTACACTAGTATGTATATACATACATACATGCACACATATATATATGTACTATGGGTTTACCGAACATTTATTATAATGCTCGATTTGTTTGTAAACAAACAACCCGAATTACGCCGTACAGTGCTCGGCAACCATCGTTGTTCTTTTGTTCAACACTAAACAAAGGAACGATACGTACATATATATATATGCGTGCATGTATGTATGTATATACATACTACTGTACGTCTGTATACATATATATATGTACGTATACATACTTATATTTAAGTATCAGCCTTAATAAGAGTGAGAAATGAAATTTCATTTTTTCCATTTATCCTTTTCGGTACGCCTGATCGACTAACTCACTCGATATGCAAATTGGGCTGCTCAGACGTTAATATGCATAAGGAAAGTATATACTTTCAAACGTTCAATCGTCAGACAGGAAGGTATACGGTGCTGATGACTGCTAATAAGCTAGAAACTACTTCATCGTTCCTTTGTCAGTGTTGAACAAAAGGGCAACGATGGTTGCCGAACACTGTACGGCTTAATTCGGGCTGTTTGTTTACAAACAAACTGAAAATTATAATAAATGTTCGGTAAACCCATACGTACATATATATATTTGTGCATGTATGTATGTATGTACATACTACTGTACGTCTGTATACATATATGTATGTACGTATACATACTTATATATATGTATATATATATATATATATATACATATATATATATATATATATATATATATATATATATATATATATATATATATATATATATATATATGTATATATATATGTGTGTGTGTGTGTGTGTATGTGTGTGTGTATATATATGTGTATATATAAATATATATATATGTTTATCGTTTTCCGTGTGCCCGGCCGACTGAACTCACTCGATATGCAAATTAGGCTGCTCAGTCGTTAATATGCATAAGGAAAGTATATACTTTCAGACGTTCAACCATCTGGCAGGAAGGTATACGATGCTGACGATAGCTAATAAGCTTGAAACTAGTACATCGTTCCTGTGTCAGTGTTGAAGAAAAAGGTGACGTGGTTGCCTAAACACTGTACGGCGTAATTCGGGCAACAAACAAACAAACAAACCGAGCATTATAATAAATGTTCGGTAAACCGATACGTGCTCATATATGTGTGCATGTATGTATATATATATATACATACTACTGTACGTCTGTATACATATATGTATGTACGTATACATACAAACATACATACTTAAACACATATATATATATATATATATATATGAAAGGTATAGAAAATATTGTAGCAAAAAGCCAACAGTATTCCATAATATATATATATATATTAGAAAGTGAGGTTTTTTTTACAAAATGAAAAATAACCGAGGTGTCCTACACGAGTGAAAGTATAAAGAAAAAGAGATGAAATCGAAAATGCAACTGGAGTCTTATTTAAAAAAAATATATATATATTTATTTGGTTCCTTTACCGGTTTCGCAGTTCTTCTGCTTTTCAAAAGGTGAGTTGAGATGGAGGGTCTGTGGTTTTTCTCACATCTGGTTGGTCTCTGAATGTTACTTGTTTTATATGGAAAAAGTGGCTCGTAATGCCAGGTTTTTCGAGAAGTAATTTGATTGGTTTGTCAATAATTATAATAAATTTCGCGCCAGTTCGCGTTACAATAGTTCTTCAAATAAGAGGGAGGGGGTTGTCACAGGTTGTTTTTTCATATATGAGTGTTTGAATTTCTTTTTACTTGAAAAAAGGAGGCTCACGAAGGCTTGTTTTGGGGTGGTTATAAATGAAATTATGGCTGTCACGTGAACAAGTTTTCATAAAATTTTCGTGCCCTTATTTGGAAATCCATTCTGTAGCCTTTTTAGAGAATTTTATGATAAGTGAAAGATAATGGTCAAGAGAAAGGGATGGGAGAATTGTTCTGGTTCAGTGAATATGGTTAGTTCGCTGGGGTGTCAGAATTCAGATTTTCTATCGAATAAAGAAAGTATAGATATGTGTTTATTTGTGTGCTTTTGTGTGTGTGTGTGTTTGAATTTCTTTACTTTAAAAAAAGGTGGCTCACGAAGGCTTTTTTTTAATAAACGTGATTTGATTGGTTATAAATGAAATCACGTTTATTTAAAAAAAGCCGTCGTGAGCCACCTTTTTTTAAAGTAAAGAAATTCAAACACACACACACACACACACACACACGCACACACACACACACAAGCACACAAATAAACACACATATCTTTACTTTCTGTATTCAATAGAAAATCTGAATTCTGACACCCCAGCGAACTAACCATATTCACTGAACGAGAACAATTCTTCCATCCCTTTCTCTTGACCATTATCTTTTTATCAAAAGATTCTCTAAAAAGGCGACAGAATGGATTTCCAAATAAGGGCACAAAAAGTTAATGAAAATTTGTTCACGTTACAGCCATAATTTCATTTATAACCAACCAAAACAAGCCTTCGTGAGCCTCCTTTTTTCAAGTAAAAAGAAATTCAAACACTCATATATGAAAAAAACAACCTGTGACAACCCCCTCCCTCTTATTTGAAGAACTATTGTAACGCGAACTGGCGCGAAATTTATTATAATTATTGACAAACCAATCAAATTACTTCTCGAAAAACCTGGCATTTCGAGCCACTTTTTACATATAAAACAAGTAACATTCAGAGACCAACCAGATGTGAGAAAAACCACAGACCCTCCATCTCAACTCACCTTTTGAAAAGCAGAAGAACTGCGAAACCGGTAAAGGAACAAAATAAATATATATATTTAAAAAAAAAAATAAGACTCCAGTTGCGTTTTCGATTTCATCTCTTTTTCTTTATATATATATATATATATATATATATATATATATATATATATATATATATATATATATATATATATATATATATATTATATATATATATATCATTATCTATAAAAGGCAGATTGTTGTTGTGTGTGTGTGTGTGTGCATGTTCCATGTTTATACATTTGCACAATTTCAAGCCGATTCGACTCAAAGTCTGTAAGAATGTTGTAAATGGTCTCAACGTAGATCAACGACTATTTATTTATTTCAAAATAACCCACAATTACGGAAATTATCGATGAAACTAAATACATGACGCTGTACCCCTCTAATACAATCTGATTCCGTCTCTACTCCCCTTAAAAATTGAAAAAAAAAATACATGCTGCATCCTTCTCTTATATACGCTTATAAACCCACTCCTTACTAATTTCCTTGCGAGAGAGACAGAGAAAAAATAAAGGAGTGAGCCAGAGAGTGAGAGACAGAACTGTACAGACGATGGCGGCCTGAGAACGGTGGATTCACTATGACGTTACGGGGTCATCAAGTTGATAATAGGTGGGTGGTCCCGTACTGTCCATTTCTGATGAAAACTTTCACCGCTCATATAAATGTGGACTTCTGTCATTCAGTGAAGTCAATAAAGTACATATGTAAATATGTTAACAAGGGTTCCGACGCTGCCATGTTCGGCCTTCAAAACCACAATAGCAGGGACGAGGTCTCGGAGCACTTGGCAGGTCGATATATCAGCAGTGGTGAAGCTTTTGGCGGATATTCGGGTTTCCACTTCACCAAAGGCACCCCGCCATCATACAACTAGCTGTTCATTTGGAAAACGGCCAGCGGGCTTACTTTACTGAACAGACTGCTGTTCATTTGGCGGCCAATCCAAAAGAAACAACTTTGACTGGTTTTTTTACGCTTTGCAAACTTGACACATTTGCAAAAAACTTTCATTTCCTCAAGTCCCGTCCTACTACGTGTGGTCAAACAACACTTTGGTGCGTAGGAAGTCAGGTCAGGATGTTGAAGGACATCCTGGTGTCAAGTTTGACAGTTGTCTAGGAAGAGTGTACACTGTACCTCCCAACCAGCATGAGTGTTTTCACCTGCGCCTTCTCCTTCATGAGGTTTTTGGCCCACAAAGCTTTCGAGACATAAGAACTGTTGACGGTGAATTATGTGATACTTTCCGGGAAGCCTGCTGTAGGTGTGGCCTTTTGGAGGATGATTTACAATGGGGCGCCACTATGGCAGAGAGCGTTTTGTTGAAATCTCCTAAAAGACTAAGATCGCTTTTCGCTATTCTACTCCTATGGTGCGACTTCGATGATCAGACCTCTTTATGGCTTAGCTACAAAGATTACATGTCACGCTCAGTTGCTAAACCCATCGATGGAGGTCGGGTACAGTGACCTCATTTACAACAGGGCACTGCCTGAAATCGAATATACTGTTCTCGATATGGGCGGTAGTGCGTTGGCGGTGTATGGCCTACCTTCAACAAACCGGGAAGGCGCAAAGACTCTGTCTTCGGATTTTCTGCGTGAGACATCTTATAATGTTGACGAGCTTGCCCAGTACATAGCGGAGAATGAGCCAAAGCTCCTTCCAGAACAGAAATTCGCTTACAACTCCGTTGTTAATTCTGTCCGGGGAAAAGCTGGGGGGATTTTTTTCCTGGACGCTTCTGGGGGACTGGGAAAACTTCTGTCACTAAATTAATATTAGCTGAGATTAGGCGAACAGAAGGCTTTGCCTTAGATGTGGCATCATCTGGAATTGCCGCTACTTTGTTGCCGGGCGGCAGGACAGCTCACTCTTATTTCAAGCTCTCGGTTGACTTAGCGAAGGCTGAGACACCCAATTGCAACAGCAGTAAGAGCTCCGATCAGGCAGAAGTGTTCAGACGGTGCAAGCTTATCGTTTGGGACGAATGGACGATGGCCCACAGAGGTGCTCTTGAGGCGCTAGATAGAACTCTGAGAGACATCAAAGACTCTACGGCTCCCATGGGAGGCATAACACTTCTTCTTTCAGGGGACTTCAGGCAAACGCTTCCCGTTATTCCCAAGGGGACTAGAGCTGATGCAGTACCTGCGTGTCTTAAGTTATCCGCATTGTGGCCCCTGGTGAAGACTCTGAAACTTCAAACTAACATGCGTGCTCATATGCGAGGTGATATCACATCAGCAGCATTTTCTCACACCCTCCTTGCACTTGGCGAAGGCAAAACGCCCGGGGATGAAAAGGGTAATATTGTCATCGACTCACTTTGTACCGTTGTTAGTACGCCTTCTGATCTCAGGGATGCAGTGTTCCCAGATCTCCAAGTAAATTATCAGAATATTGATTGCCTTGCCCAAAGGGCTATTCTGGCCCCGAGGAATAAAACTGTTAACCATATTAATGATCAAATGCTAAAACTCATTCCTGCGGATGGCTACGTATATAAGTCTATCTATAGAACTCCTGACCCCGAGGACGTCATCAACTATCCAATAGAGGTACTAAATTCCTTTGAGCCCCCCGGATTACCCCCACACATTTTGAAACTTTGAAGGTTGGTGCACCTATATTGCTCATTCGAAATTTGGTTCCGCCGAAACAATGCAATGGCACACGTTTGGTCGTTAAGTCCTTAGCTCCCAATCTGATTGAGGCCACAATAATCACAGGGTGCGGTCGGGTCATGGTTGTGCTCATACCGAGGATGCATCTTTTCCCATCTAGAGCAGACCTACCTTTCACCTTTCGGAGATCCCAGTTCCCGGTAAGGCCATGCTTCGCAATGTCAATTAACAAAACGCAGGGGCAAACACTGTCTGTCGCGGGAATACATTTGGGAGAGCCGTGTTTCTCTCATGGTCAGCTTTACGTTGGCTGCTCAAAATTAGGAATCGAGGTAATCCTATAAAACCTCCATGTACAGAATGTTTTTTGTTTTTCCTTGCGGAACGAACGCCAAATCATCACTCTTGCTGCCGACACGGCAGCAAGAGTGATGATTTCGCGTTCGTCCCGCAAGGAAAAACAAAAAACATTGTGTACAAGGAGGTTTTATAGGAGTACCTTGATTCCTAATTTTATAACTTTTTATCTTTTTGTTTTCTGCCTTTTCGTGAGTACTTTCTAAGTAGGTTAACCTTCACTGCAGTGCACTGGACACTCCCCACCATCGGGCGTACAAAGGCTGATTCTCGCGGCGTTACAAAGCTTCATTGCAACTCCGACCGTACTCAAATATCAGCTGTTGCTCCTCACCAACCCCTGTTTGGTGGGCCTCGGAGGACCGTGGACAAGTTAGTATTTCACCTCCGTGCGACTCTCAAAGAGTGAACAATGCTTTAATGACGGGATTTACATATGTAGGCGGTTCCCTGCAATTACTTCACACTTCACCAACACCTGGACTCCGCTCAGCTCTATTTCCCTCCCCCCGTCGGCACAGCAGCAGGCTCATCTTCTACGTCCGACGTACATGATGCACCAACCATAAAATGACCCCTCTTCCTCTTTTTTGGTTGTCATAATTCGACAATGTTTTCAGGCACCTGTTTGAGGTTCCCTCATTCCACCCCTCCCCCGTTAAAACATGTCATGCAGAACAACTCCATCGCAGCTCTGTTGTTCGGCTTGCATCGTCTACGTGCGTGCTGCGCAAGTACAGTAAAACAATAAATTTCAACACTTCTTTGCACAGAGATAATATCAATAGGCGAAACTACAATTGTCACTGCTGGCGCAGCTCCTGCTTCGGCAGTCTAGGTCTTCATTTCATTCAACCAGTGCCTGGCAGGCAAAAAAGTGCTGCCAGAAAATGTGTGGTGCAACCTAACTTTGGTAACTTAATTACCACAAGCAACGCCTGGCTTTAATGCTAGTATATATATATATATATATAATTGAAAAATTGAAGAATAACATGGTCGACAATACAAACAAGGAAATTTATTTACAGTCTAACAATTGTTTCTATGATAGACTTGTCTAAAATTGCTAAACACAGAAGCAAACACAATATTTTACTTATTTTACTTATTTATATATATATAAATAAGTAAAATAAGTAAAATAAAAAGTCAAATGTTTTAAATTTAGCTTCGTTTATTACTGCTATATATATTTCGGTGACAGCCATCTTTTGCTGTGACCTCTTCAGGCAGTCCGAATTAATGTGGTATAGACAAGTACATATGTTGTTGAGGTGTGTAATTTTGTCAATACTCTGATATGCCCAGTTCCTGGTTGGGTTGTTATTTCTTTGAGGAACTAGAATCATATGAATTCAAACAAACGAATGTGTTGTGTTATAATCAATCTCAACTTAAAAATAAATATAAGGTGATACGCTTAACCATGTGAGGAAACCAAATATGAGTAGCAGTCTCAGGGGTGACGCTAACCACCCGAGGACCGACGACCCCAACCGCAGGACACGTGGGGGGGGGCACCCCACGGTAGATCTCCCAGCGCGGGCTACGACCACCCCACAGATTCGGGCCGTGAAGATAACAAAAAGCATAGCGCCCAAAGTGGAAGCAACAGTGCGGGAACCACCAGCAGCCCAACAAATCTCCAACAAATCACGACGCCACCGACCCACACATATAGGAGGAGACACAGAAAAATCACGTGGTACAACCCACCCTACTAAGCGGCCCTAAAGAACAGCTTGGACGATCATTCTTTGGAGCACTTGATAAATGCTTCCCGAGGGACCATAGATACCACAGGATCTTCAACAGACACACGGTGAAGCTCTCGTATTCCACCACGAGAAATCTGGACAACACATAGCTAGCATCAACAGGAGTAGACTTAAAAACCACACACAACCAGAAGATGGCAATTCAAACACTCAGCAGAACCATGTGAAAGGTGGGAAGGGGGAACCCAGATCCCACCCAAGAAACCCAAACAGACCCGGGGTCCCCCACTGTGGTGCCTGGAGGAAAACCACCATGTAACACCTAACGGGAACCCCAATCTAGGCACGCAGAGGTCGACCACCCTCTGCAACTGCAGAAACCCCGAATCATGCCCCCTTGGTAATGAATGCCTTAAGAAGAACCTAGTATACGGCTGTAGGGTTAAAACCCCAACTCCGAACACCTCTACATAGGAGCCACATCAACGAGCTTTAAAGACCGCTGGTACAACCATCGCCATTCATTGAATAAGGAGGCCAAAAGGAAAAGCACGGCTCTCTCCGACCTGATCTGGAAGCTTAAGCCGGACAGGACCCCGTACTCTCTGGCCTGGTATATAATCAGGAAAGTACCACCCGATAAAGGGTGATCTTGCATATGCAAACTATGCCTGAACGAGATCCTCGAGATACTAAGACGTGGAAGCGGAATGATAAACCTCAGAACCGACTTCTTCGGGACATGCAGACACCTCAGGGCCGGGACATTCCTCAAGATATATGGACAGTAGCAACACAATAAGATGTGAACTTCCCTCAAGCTATAATGACTTCTCCAGAACATGTAGACACCTCTCAGACAGACCTCCCTGAAGCTATATGGGCAGTAACAACACCGTAGTTTGAGAACTCCCCTCAAGCCATAGGGAATAACCCAGGCTGAGCAGACACCATGATAGCCTAGAGATTGAATCGGACACAGCCTTTATAATTTGGCCAACATCTATATAACACAAACACATTTTAATTTACTTGATTTCTGATTTTCAATTTTCAATTTTAAATCTTGATTTCTCTTTATTAATTTGTTATTTGTTTTCTGTTCTTCTCACTGTATCACCTTATATTTATTTTTAAGTTGAGATTGATTATAACACAAACACATTTTGTTTGATTATCTTATTATTTTATTATTTTAACCTCTTGTTCCTCATACCAATCTATCCAACATATTTCTGACCTTGAGATTGGTTATAGCACACACACACTTTATCCTACTTTATTTGAACCTTCATTTTATTTTTCACTTCTCCATATTCATTTTCATTACTTCTTCACCAATTTTCATTTATTCTTTATTCTTTATTCTTTATTTATTATTTATTTTCTGTTTTCTTAATTTATTGCCTTATATTTCTTCATATACATGGAAGAACCCTCCCCCACCACCACCACCACGGGACATGGTGGCAGGAGGGATGAAAAACCACACACATATACTTCTAAATTGTCAGCAGCAGCAAGACATAAGCTGACCACAACACCAACAACACTACAGAAATAATGGTAGAGGTCAAATATACTTAACAATAGCAAACACAAACACTACAGGGAGCCTCACCCCAGAAAGAATTTCTATAGACTTCCCGACTGAGGAATGCTCTCAAAACTGACCAATGGGAAGTTTGATATTTTTTTGTTATTTTGTTACTTTACCACCTTGTTCCTTCTACCACTTTATCAATTTTTAAAGCTAACTCTAATAATAACAACACTACCAACACAAGAATTGAGGTCAGATGTACCTAACAATAACAAGAACAACAACTACAGATTGGCTTGCCTCAGAACGAATTTCTATAGACTTTTGAATGAGGAATGTTCTAACAACTGACCAATGAAATTCGTTTGTTTGAATTCATATGATTCCAGTTCCTCAGAGAAATAACAACCCAACCAGGAACTGGGCATATCAGAGTATTGACAAAATTATACACCTCAACAACATCTTCGAACTGCCTGAAGAGGTTACAGCCAAAGATGGCTGTCACCGAAATATATATAGCAGTAATAAACGAAGCTAAATTTTAAACATTTGACTTTTATTTTACTTTATTTTACATTACTCCGGAGTAACCAAACCAACCTGCGCACTTCGTCGAGTGCTCCAGCCTGCATACTGAGGTGTTGGTATACAACCAACATATACTCAAAATCTCTCTCTCTCTCTCTCTCTCTCTCTCTCTCTCTCTCTCTCTATATATATATATATATATATATATATATATATATATATATATATATATACCGAGGTTAACATATATTGATGCCCTAAGGACAGACACCGGTCTGTTGGAGACGCAGGACATGGCAGCGATAATGAGGGACAGAGACCGCTGGAGAGAACTTGTCCATGGATCTCGGGAATTTTACCCGCTCTAGAATATATATATATATATATATATATATATATATATATATATATATAGTGACGAAACATAAGCCAATTGTATGAACTCATAATCCTTTATTTACTGCTATATATATTTCGATGATAGCCATTGAATGGCTATGACCTCATCAGGCAGTTAGTCAGTTCTTAGATATGCCAGCTCTGTGTTTATAGTGTTGATGGTATCAGAGCCTTGGGATATATGAGTTTGTTAGGAATAATTTAATGTTGTCAGAAGAAATAGTCTTAATTCTCATTGGTCAGTTTGTAGATGCTAGTAGGGTTGGTTTTTGACCTCAAAGGGGCAGGTGGTGTTGTAAAGTTCATATATACATATATATATATATATATATATATATATATATATATATATATATATATATATATATATATATATATATATTGGTGACAGCCATCATTAGCTGTGACCTCTTCAGGCAGTCCGAATTGGTGTAGTAGAGACAGGTACACATGTTGTTGAAGTGCGTTTTACTCCGTCAATCCATCGATATTTCTCTAAGGAAGTGGAATCTTAATATGATTCAAGTTCCTCAGAGAAATAACAACACAACCAGGAGCTGGACATATCGATGGAATGACGGAGTAAAACGCACTTCAACAACATGTGTGCCTGTCTCTCCCACACCAATTCGGACTGCCTGAAGAGGTCACAGCCAATGATGGCCGTCACCGAAATATATATAGCAGTATATCTATAATTTATAATAAACGAAGACAAATTTTACATATTTGACTTAATTATTTTACATTACTCTGGAGTAAACAAACAAACCTGCGTACTTCGTCGAGTGCACCAATCTGCATACATAGGTGTCGGTAAACAACCAACATATACTCAATATATATATATATATAAAGAAAAAGAGATGAAATCGAAAATGCAACTGGAGTTTTATTTTTTTTTTAAATATATATATTTATTTGGTTCCTTTACCGGTTTCGCAGTTCTTCTGCTTTTCAAAAGGTGAGTTGAGATGGAGGGTCTGTGGTTTTTCTCACATCTGGTTGGTCTCTGAATGTTACTTGTTTTATATGTAAAAAGTGGCTCGAAATGCCAGGTTTTTCGAGAAGTAATCTGATTGGTTTGTCAATAATTATAATAAATTTCGCGCCAATTCGCGTTACAATAGTTCTTGAAATAAGAGGGGGGGGGGTTGTCACAGGTTGTTTTTTTCATATATGAGTGTTTGAATTTCTTTTTACTTGAAAAAAGGGGCTCACGAAGGCTTTTTTTTTGTTTGGTTATAAATGAAATTATGGCTGTCACGTGAACAAGTGTCCATTAAATTTCCGTGCCCTTATTTGGAAATCCATTCTGTAGCCTTTTTAGAGAATTTTATGATAAGTGAAAGATAATGGTGAAGAGAAAGGGATGGGAGAATTGTTCTGGTACAGTGAATATGGTTAGTTCGCTGGGGTGTCAGAATTCAGATTTTCTATTGAATAAAGAAAGTAAAGATATGTATGTTTCTTTGTGTGCTTGTGTGTGTGTGCGTGTGTGTTGTGTGTGTGTTTGAATTTCTTTACTTAAAAAAAGGGTGGCTCATGAAGGCTTTTTTTTAAGTAAAGAAATTCAAACACACACACACACAGCACACACACACACACACACACACACACACACACAAGCACACAAAGAAACACACATATCTTTACTTTCTTTATTCTATAGAAAATCTGAATTCTGACACCCCAGCGAACTAACCATATTCACTGAACCAGAACAATTCTCCCATCCCTTTCTCTTGACCATTATCTTTTCATCAAAAAATTCTCTAAAAAGGCTACAGAATGGATTTCCAAATAAGGGCACGGAAATTTAATGAAAACTTGTTCACGTGACAGCCATAATTTCATTTATAACCAAACAAAAAAAAAGCCTTCGTGCGCCCCTTTTTTCAAGTAAAAAGAAATTCAAACACTCATATAAGAAAAAAAAACCCCGTGACAACCCCCCCCCTCTTATTTCAAGAACTATTGTAACGCGAACTGGCGCGAAATTTATTATAATTATTGACAAACCAATCAAATTCCTTCTCGAAAAACCTGGCATTTCGAGCCACTTTTTCCATATAAAACAAGTAACATTCAGAGACCAACCAGATGTGAGAAAAACCACAGACCCTCCATCTCAACTCACCTTTTGAAAATCAGAAGAACTGTGAAACCGGTAAAGGAACCAAATAAATATATATATTTTTTTTTAAAATAAGACTCCAGTTGCATTTTCGATTTCATCTCTTTTTCTTTATACTTTCACTCGTGTAGGACACCTCGGTTATTTTTCATTTTGTAAAAAAAACCTCACTTTCTAATATATATATATATATATATATATATATATATATATTAGAATGTACTTTCTCCTCCGTTTATATATATATATTGTATGCCCTTTGTGTGTGAGTAGCCTCTGCACACCCTCTGCACCATACTATCGACCCCATCCCATCTATGGTTCAACTAACAACTCGACTCCCGAGAATTAATATGACCGCAGTTAGTAAACAAGGACCCATACCTCACCCTCCCGCACCAAAATTAGACTTATCGTCCCCTACTTTTGCTCTTTACTCTCTTTACTCTTTGTCCTTGAATGTTTGGTTGGTAGAGTCCATAACACCAATCAAACCCCTTTTATAGTTCTTACGAATCCTACGGTTGCGTAAGGAAGAAACATTGTAAGCCAATAAAAATCTGTTGATGTTGTCAACGCTCTTGTGTTCTTTATCATATATATATATATACATATATATAAATGAAAGGTATAGAAAGTAATGTAGCAAGAAGCCAACAGTATACATATATATATATACATTTTTATATATATACATTTTTAAGCTTGTTGAATCCCAACAAATTAAATATAGCCTCTGCATACACACACACACACACACACACACACACACACACACAGACACACACACACACACACACACACTCACACACACACATACACATACTCCCATATATATATATATATATATATATATATATATATATATATATATATATATATATATATATATATAAATATTTGTAGTAAGGTTGCTTGGATGCGTCCATAGGCGGTATGCCTGTTGAGCACGCTATGCTCAGTTAATATGGTAAACGAAGAATGAATTATGCATGGGAACACAATTTATTAAAGTATTACAATTGTTTCAGACAAGGCAGATCAGAACCCCATGCACCAGTAATTCTGGTAAGAGAATTAACGTATGTGACAGTGGGCAGCTTTGACTGGTCAAACATACAGATGACGTCTCGTACTCTGGACCAATCGATGGGCCGCGCAAACAAGATGATGGCAGATGATAGAAATTCTAATGGTCGGAGTCCAAGCGACAGAGGATTTGATTTGCTTCAAAGTCACTAGACGCATCTGAGGAACTTGCAAAACCAGAGCTATTCACCGGAGAAACAATTGTAATACGTTAATAAATTGTGTTCCGTTGTATCACTGATTCTTCGTTTTCCATATATATGTATATTTATATATATATATATACAAATATAATTTCAACGAGATTCGTATTTCGGCTATGGTCGAAGACAAAGAGAAACGCAATATCCGAGTTATGCTGGCAAGCGCTCCATGTACCAAATAGAGACCAGAGAAATAAACATCGGTTAAAAAGGTGAAACAAAGTGAGATGGCGGTTAAGAAGCCATCAACCACCTAAGCCAAAAAGACGAGGCAAACCAAACAGGTCAAACAACGCCGTACATTAAAACTATCCACAATACAGAGTAGTCACAACCTCTAACTTGCTTACCTATAACAATAACATTTTATCCCATATATATATATATATATATATATATATATATGAAAAAGTGAGTCCTTCATCAGTGACCCTTCAACCGTCCTCGGCATTTCATCGCTTTAAGGGCCATATGCCTCAGGTTGGTGCGAACAACGGCTAAAAAAAGTCGTTGGGACACGTAAATAAAGGGGGACGCTAGAGTAACAACAAAAGGGTTTAAGCAACGGAAAGTGAGTAGAAATAGACAAGTCCCAGATCTCTATGAATATAAACTCTGTGAAATCGTGAACAAGAGACGAAAGACCATCGAACCTGGTAGAAATGTGAGCAAGGAAAGAATTTCGCCCAAGTTTGACGGGGGTGGGAAAAAGAGAGAGAGAGAGAGAAAGAAAAAGGAGAGAAGAAGAAGAAGAAGAAGAAGAAGAAGAAGAAGAAGAAGAAGAAGAAGAAGAAGAAGAAGAAGAAGAAGAAGAAGAAGAAGAAGAAGAAGAAGAAGAAGAAGAAGAAGAAGAAGAAGAAGAAGAAGAAGAAGATAAGGTGGTCTGGTCTACGAATTCGGTAAACGCAAGTTTTGTGAAGTCGCAGACGAAAGAGAGAGAGAAAAAAATTTCATACCAGCTCGGTCAAGACTGCGCGAGAAAAGAATTACACACAGGTCAAACTTGAAGGAGGAGGAGGAAAGAGGAGGAGGAGAGGTAGTGACAGAGAATGAGTGAGTGAAAGTTGAGGAGAGAGTAACAGAGAGGGAGACTACTAGAAGTGGTAAAGATACAGAGAACGAAACAGACAGGCAGCATGGAAAAGTAATATGTGTAAATATGATGATAATAATGGAGCTGCGGCGTTGCAAATGGGATACATATGAAAAAGTGAGTCCTTCATCAGTGACCCTCCAACCGTCCTCGGCATTTCAACGCTTTAAGGGCCATATGCCTCAGGTTGGTGCGAACAACGGCTAAAAGAAGTCGTTGGGACACGTAAATAAAGGGGGACGCTAGAGTAACAACAAAAGGGTTTAAGCAACGGAAAGTGAGTAGAAATAGACAAGTCCCAGATCTCTATGAATATAATAAACTCTGTGAAATCGTGAACAAGAGACGAAAGACCATCGAACCTGGTAGAAATGTGAGCAAGGAAAGAATTTCGCCCAAGTTTGCCGGGGGGGAGGGGGAAAGAGAGAGAGAGAGAAAGAAAAATGAGAGAAGAAGAAGAAGAAGAAGAAGAAGAAGAAGAAGAAGAAGAAGAAGAAGAAGAAGAAGAAGAAGAAGAAGAAGAAGAAGAAGAAGAAGAAGAAGAAGAAGAAGAAGAAGAAGAAGAAGAAGAAGAAGAAGAAGAAGAAGAAGAAGAAGAAGAAGAAGATAAGATGGTCTGGTCTACAAATTCGGTAAACGCAAGTTTTGTGAAGTCGCAGACGAAAGAGAGAGAGAAAAAAATTTCATACCAGCTCGGTCAAGACTGCGCGAGAAAAGAATTACACACAGGTCAAACTTGAAGGAGGAGGAGGAAAGAGGAGGAGGAGAGGTAGTGACAGAGAATGAGTGAGTGAAAGTTGAGGAGAGAGTAACAGAGAGGGAGACTGCTAGAAGTGGTAAAGATGCAAGGAACGAAACAGACAGGCAGCATGGAAAAGTAATATGTGTAAATATGATGATAATAATGGAGCTGCGGCGTTGCAAATGGGATACATATGAAAAAGTGAGTCCTTCATCAGTGACCCTCCAACCGTCCTCGGCATTTCATCGCTTTAAGGGCCATATGCCTCAGGTTGGTGCGAACAACGGCTAAAAAAGTCGTTGGGACACGTAAATAAAGGGGGACGCTAGAGTAACAACAAAAGGGTTTAAGCAACGGAAAGTGAGTAGAAATAGACAAGTCCCAGATCTCTATGAATATAAACTCTGTGAAATCGTGAACAAGAGACGAAAGACCATCGAACCTGGTAGAAATGTGAGCAAGGAAAGAATTTCGCCCAAGTTCGACAGGGGGGAAAAAAGAGAGAGAGAGAGAAAGAAAAAGGAGAGAAGAGGAAGAAGAAGAAGAAGAAGAAGAAGAAGAAGAAGAAGAAGAAGAAGAAGAAGAAGAAGAAGAAGAAGAAGAAGAAGAAGAAGAAGAAGAAGAAGAAGAAGAAGAAGAAGAAGAAGAAGAAGAAGAAGAAGAGGATAAGGTGGTCTGGTCTACGAATTCGGTAAACGCAAGTTTTGTGAAGTCGCAGACGAAAGAGAGAGAGAAAAAGATTTCATACCAGCTCGGTCAAGACTGCGCGAGAAAAGAATTACACACAGGTCAAACTTGAAGGAGGAGGAGGAAAGAGGAGGAGGAGAGGTAGTGACAGAGAATGAGTGAGTGAAAGTTGAGGAGAGGGTAACATATATACAAGTTAATATAAAAATATAAAAATACAAGTTAATATAAACAATATATGATCAACACTAATGTGTTTTTATTGCAAATTGACAATAATTTAGCCAGATAGAAATACCTTAATTCAAATACATATAGTCTGCCTGTATCGATCTAAAAAATAATAAATCTATACTCACAGACGTATATCGGCAACTGCCCTGGTGCCTAGACAAGTTTAAATTCTAAAATTCAAACCTTTTCAGCAGATCAGTCCGAACTTCAAAAAATAAACCTGTTTCACAAAGGATGGTATACTATTGAAATAATTAATTAATTGTGGAATAACTATTTATGAAATAATTATTAGTGAAATAATCAATTTTCTGTGATTCTCAATAGGCACCCAGAAAAATTAGAGTTACTTCACCTAAGAGAAATATCTAAGGACTGGTTTGTCGTATGCCAAATGCATGTGCTTTTGCACACGATTTTTTCCCCAGCAATCTGGCTCATACTCATGGCGCTAGAAATAACAGCCGTTTATATGGGATTACGCATTCAGCTCGACCGAAGGAGCAGATATAATATAATTTAGAGTTTTCACTCAGGAGTCAAATACAGTTATTTAGCTCTAAGAAATATTTCTGAGCAGTACAATAATTAGGTGAAGTAACTCTAATTTTTCTGGATGCCTATTGAGAATCACAGAAAATTGATTATTTCACTAATAATTATTTCATAAATAGTTATTCCACAATTAATTAATTATTTCAATAGTATAGCATCCTTTGTGAAACAGGTTTATTTTTTGAAGTTCGGACTGACCTGCTGAAAAGGTTTGAATTTTGGAATTTAAACTTGTCTAGGCACCAGGGCAGTTGCCGATATACGTCTGTGAGTATAGATTTATTATTTTTTAGATCGACACAGGTAGACTATATGTATTTGAATTAAGGTATTTCTATCTGGCTAAATTATTGTCAATTTGCAATAAAAACACATTAGTGTTGATCATATATTTTTTATATTAACTTGTATTGTACTGCTCAGAAATATTTCTTAGAGCTAAATAATTGAATTTGACTCCTGAGTGAAAACTCTAAATTATATTATATATATATATATATATATATATATATACCAGATGGAAAAATGCGTAAAGCAAAAAAAAAGTAATATTGTTGGAATATAAACCTTTAAAAATACAGGACAAGAAACTAAAATAAAACTTTTAAAGAATAGGACAAGAAACTAAGATAAAACTTTAAAAGAATAGGACAAGAAACTAAGATAACACTTTAAAGAATTGGACAAGAAATAACAAATTTTACAATAATATTAGTGGCAAAATTTGTATTGGTAAAAAATCGAGTTCCACATTCATAGGCTCTGGGTTCCACATTCAGAGGTCGTCGTCAGACCGAGGGGATCATTTGATCCTGGTTTGAACACCAATTGGGCCATAACCATACCCCTATTTCATCATTCGGCGACACGCCTCATGTGTCATGCATAATGTGAATGGACCTATGGGACCATGAGCACAGATCTTGAGCAGCAGCGGACGGTCTTGTCGTCCCGCTCATCCTTGATCTTGACCAACCAGTCCATCTTCTCCTTGCATCTTGTCCTTGAGTTCAAGTCCGGCAGTCCAGATGAATGCGTGCCACAGCTTTCTGGTACAGGAAGGGGGAGCAGGAGGACTGGAGGGATGACGGGATAGAGGGAGGGAGGACCGGTGGTTGAGGGAGGGGTCGTAGTCGGTGGTCAGAGTCGACATCTTGTCCCGGTCGTCTTCTCCATCTTCGTCTGGTGTTGCGGGACCAGAAGTGCATTCTTGGAGGAGACCTGCAGCTGCATCGGCCAATTCTTCTTGCAATGGTCATTCTGACGGAGCAGAACTGGTCAGCCAACCAACCCCAACCAGAACCAACCGCTCAGGGGCAACGCACAATGAGAGCATGACGATTATTATGCACTAATCAAGAAGATACTGGGGCATAGCACAGGAAACGAATAAAAAAAATTTGCCACTAATATTATTGTAAAATTTTTTATTTCTTGTCCAATTCTTTAAAGTTTTATCTTAGTTTCTTGTCCTATTCTTTTAAAGTTTTATCTTAGTTTCTTGTCCTATTCTTTTAAAGTTTAATTTTAGTTTCTTGTCCTGTATTTTTAAAGGTTTATATTCCAACAATATTACTTTTTTTTGCTGTACGCATTTTTCTATCTGGTCTACTATTTTTTAAGGCAATGCAAGCAACAACTATCTAATAATTAAATGATCATAGTGAATTACTGACAAGTGATTGACATTTTAAAGTTCTTTTGAGTATAGTTGCAATCTAATTGAGGCAACTGGCTTAATGACAAAGCTAGTAAATCATGAATGCATTTGAGATGATTAGTGCATAATAGTGAATTGGTGAAACTTGTGCATTTCAATGGTGTTACAACAATAGATGTAAGTTATATAGTAGTAATACTTTATCATTTTAACTTTTTAGAATGGACATGCAAAAAACCCATGCACAGAAATGACTTTGACTGCAGTGATTCTCTCCAATTTACTTACAAAGCAAAACGTGGTCAAATACCTTATCATCTCTGATAAAATGCCCATTGAATCACTGAAAATCGGATGCATGGAATTCCTCATAAAATGCACCTATGAATCGGAAGCCATCACATATATCAATGGATATAGGGAGTTAATCACACTGGAAGACCATCACTTCATTTGTGACTTCATCAGTTATCTCCACGATTATCTCAGACACCCAATGCCATTGATGAGAGGTGATCCAATGTGTGAGCATGTAACTAATCTTATAGAAGTTGTTATCGACCACCTGGTTTTTAGTGACATTTGACTGATTTGACTGATAATGATGTATTTTTAAAAAGTATGTGTACATTCTTGTTACTATTTTAAGGCAATGCAAGCAACAACTATTTAATAAAATTTAAATTTAAAAATGACCATTGTGCATTACTAGTATGATGTCATTTTATTAAATCACAAAATTAGTCAGTCAGCCATAGAACAAGGATCAGGTGGCAAAAACATTGGCAAAAATTTGTGTCAATTTAAGATTTCCAACATTGCTCAAATGAATCATATGTGGTTTGAAGTCAGATTTGTCAAATTTTGACCAATTTTCAATGTTGTGAAGATTGGGCAAGTTCAATTTTTGAATCATTTCTTTCATGCAGTAATTAAACTTTTCCAAACAAGAATTTCTCTTGCCCAAGTCATTTTTATTTTCAATTACACTTTGTGGACGTGGAATGACACCACTGTAGAAAATGGGTGTACAGTGGTGCTTTTCCGCTATTTTCTGTAGCCTTGCAAAGAGACTCTTCCCCTGTTTTTCCAGTTTTGTGCCTCGAATGGGCACTTTGACCTTAATTTACAAATAAATGATTATTAAAAAATACTTGGGCAAAAATTATTGTATTACTTTGCACAGCTTTGTAGTGCCAACGGTGCGACGAGGATTCAGATCATTAGAGCCGACATGAACCACCAATACTTTCACAAAAGAACAACAGATAACAATGTTGGCGATTAACATTACCTGGCCCTGACGGGCCCCAGGTATACAAAATATCTAAGTATTTTTGTTGGTATGATAAGTAAATACATTTGAATTAATATTTTTATACCTTCTGGTCATTCGATTTCGCCACATTTCTAATTATGGATTTGTAAAAACTGGCATGAATGTGAATTTGATCAGTCCAATTGCCTGATTTTAGTGAAAAGTTTTGATTCGAAATGGAAATACTCCATTTCCGTGCCATGGAAAAAATGAATAAGCCGATCAAAAAGCCGCGAAACATCATTTTTAATTATGCGAAATTAGTGGATGCAAATCTCAGAAAATATTGTACACTATTCGCACCTATCGGTACAAAAATATAGCGCACTATTCGCACCTATCGGTACAAAAAATCGCACGACTGTTAATAATACTAGAAGTGCAAACTATCTGTTGAATACCTGGTATATGAAGAGCAACCGATACGATCAGTCGGCGATCGGTCTTGAAGAAGAATGAAGAATGAAGTGAAATTTTGGTCTGGTTGTTGTCATCGGTGTTTCGCAGAGATGCCGGGACGAACAAAGGTGTCAGTGACACAAAGTTGTCCGCTTGAACAAAGGTGTCGGTCCGACATAGGTGTCAGTCAGACAGACAGCCAGACAGTGTCGCAGTCGGTGCGACAAAGCGATCGATGCGATTAAAAAAAATATAACTCACATGTTTACCTATATTTTCGCAAACTATTGATAGATTGGTACACAAAATAGCTTTGATAATAAACATAAATTTTTAACGAAGTATTTAAAAAGCATTTTAGCAGTGAAAAGTGAAGTAATGTTTCACACTGACGCAAGTAGGGCCGTTCAGAAATGACGTAGTCAATTAGGAGGAGGGGATTCGGCGATTTGACTACATTTGACTAACGTAATCACAATCACAAGAGTTCCGCCGAAAAAAATTCGTCATTTATGGATTACCTCCCCCAGCGTCGCGCTTACTACTCACTCACTTGAACACAAGATTTATCAGCAAACTTTGATTATAAACTTTTTCCCGCTGGACCAAATTTCTAGATTTTTAAGCCAAAAGATGCGTAATGATCTACTGTTCATGCTCATATAAGTTTTATCTCAGTTAAATAAAGTAGAGCCGCGCTGTACTGTCGTAAACAGACGATTGCCAACGAAAACACGACCACAACAATATTACTAAACGGACTACCGTCCGTTTAGGATAATATCACTATGTATGTGTGTTTGTGTATCTATCTATCTCTTTATCTGCCTGACGCGTGGAACATCGCAGGTAAGACTTTTTGTAAATTTGTATACGAAAAACAGAACAAATTGTTTGAAAAAACATATCATTTTGTAGATTCACCCCCAAGTTGAATTGTCAGCTGGGTGGTAATTCCATTTTTCGCCCCCTCTGGGGGCGAAAATTTAATTTAAAAGTTGTTTTAAAAAATCAAATTGTGCCAACTATAAAACAGGAATAACTCGAAAAGAACGCTGGAGAACGTCGACAAAGAAAAGAGAGAGAAAGAGGCAGATATCGTTGTTCTATCTGCTTCTGCTTGTATGGACGTCGCCATAGATACGACTGTCAACAAAGAGAAACAAATATTACCACTTGAAGATTTTAAAATTTCTACCGTCGAAGCGGAGAAAATAACAATAACTCACATGAAAACACAGGAATTAAACTTATTAACATACATTCACATGAAAAAGACAACATCAACAATTCCACAGATACATCTACACATAAAGTTTGACCTCGTCAAGGAATTGAGATTTCCAACACCGAGGCTAACAACGATAACAACGACAACAACAACAGCAAAACCACACAAAAAGAAAAATGTATTTCGCTGAAACAGTGAACAAAAAACAAGATTTTATAAATCTTGACATCTCCAATGCAAGAGAAATGCTCCAGCAAGGGAGAACATTTTTAACTTTCGAAGACAAGGGTGGGTTTAGAATGAACTCACCCCTCGAAATAAAAGCAGAGACAGTCGAGAAAGCCGATATTTGTTAGTCAAGGAGATATAGAAGCTACCTTGAAGGAAATTCTAGCAAATATTGACTTTCTCCAGCAAGGAAAACAGTACGGAAGTGTTTCCGTACTGTTTAAAAGCGAAACACTCGCCCAAAAACATTCTGTAACACCAATGGTGTCAAGAGCATTCACCTTTTTCCCTACATACATGGGAAAAAGGACACAAAAAATAAGAATAAAAAATATACCACCAAACATTAACATCTGGTGGATCTTGGCTGGCTTCGTAGAGCCAGAGACAGATATGATTCTTTCGATACGAAAGTCTATTAGACAAAGGTGGGCGGGTACTGATTTGGAGATTCTGATGCAAATTAGGCCGGAGAGAATCTCCAAAATACCCGAAAAAATTCGTCTTCGACGACAATAACAGTATAAACCTTTTGGTAGAAGGGCGTAAATTTCATTGCTTTCGCTGTGGTAGCACAGCACACCTGAAATCCTCCTGTCCTTCACAAACACACCACAACAAGATCATTAAAAAAACTCTATTACCAACACCAAAGCAACCACCACCACAAGTAAAACAACAGACGAAACGAGCAAACACATCAAAACAAACAGCCACTCAACCAATAACAACAGAAAAAACACAGACAACACCCCTGAAGAGAACAGCCCCACCTCATCCCATTCCATCAAACACTACCACAAATACACACACAGAAACACCACCACCACTCAACATACCCCTACCCCACACTCCTGACGATGATTATTCAACGACAGATGAGGCTGCTTCTTCTTTAAGTGAAGAGGGAGAGCCTTGGAAATCAAAAAAAAAAGAGACACCACAAAACCTCCAAACTCCAATCACCAACACCAACACACAACCACAGACACAAACAACAACATTAACAACACCACACTCAAACATCCCCCTATCAGCAAAACCAACACCAACACCACCCCAAACACAAGCACCCACCATAAAAAGAAAACTCCCAGACGAACAACAAACTAAAACAACACAAAAAAAATACAAACAACAATACGCATGCATTAACACAAACAACAAGAGTCTGATGGAGGTCAATTCCTAAAACCCCAAGGTGGAGACAGAGGGCAAAAATTTCGTCAAGGCAGAATCGTCTCCCCACCTTAAACTTATAAGGGTTTCTATGGAAACCTATAGTGACCTAAAAAATAAATGTTCACATGACGTGGGCAACCCCTTCCAGAAACCCATCAACCGCGTCCTGTTAAAATGTTTCCCCACCCCACCCAACACCCCATCCAGCACCCAAATGGAGATTGAACAGCTCGATCTCCAGGAAACGAAAAGGTAAGTGCACCTTTTAGTCATTTTTCTCCAACTCTTCTTCACCAACATGGCTAGTTTACGAGTTGGAAGCGTGAATGTGCGTGGCCTAGAGATGCCCTGGAAACAGGGCCAACTTTTAAACGATGTTAGGTCACACGGTATGGATGTGATACCCATCACCGAGTCCAGGATCCACAACAGGCAACAACTAACCCCCATCTTCGACGACTTTGAGATCTACGCATCTCTCTGTCAGCCAGGAGGTGGATGGGGGGGGGGGGGGCTGTCATGTTTCGGAAGAACCTGGACGTCGAAGTACACATGGACCCGGAGGGTAGACTGGTAGTCCTAGACGTGAACAGTATTGGAGGTGGAGCCTTCAGACTGGTGGCCGTTTATACCCCGACCGGGCAATCGCAATCACGGCCAGACTTCTTTAAGCGTCTAGAGTCTTTTCTGGGAACGTCTCGTTCCTTACTTTTAGTGAGGGACTGGAATGCTATCCTAGATGCACGATGGGACTATGTGGGAACATGTCCCAGTAGAGGGGGGTGAAACCGCCTCAAAACTTTAATCGGCCAATTCCAACTGGCCGATAGGTATCGACTGGTTTTCCCGACTGCACCACAGTGGCGTGGGCAAACCGCAGAGGGACATCTAGATCGTATTTAGATAGGTTCTTCATTAGAGAAAGGGACAAGGAGATGTTAAGCTGTCCACGAATGCACATGTTTGCCTATTCAGATCACAAATTAGTCGTCTGCTTAGTCAACCGTGATAGAACACATAGACAGGGACCCGGATACTGGAAGCTGAACGTGTCGTTGCCGGCACGTAAAGCTTACAGTGAACGGATAAGCAGACTAGTCAAGCAACAGTTAACAGGAGCCATCGTCAACAATAGATGGTGATACTCTCTCAAGAAAGCAATTAGAATAGAATCGATAGCGTTTAGCAGAGAGTTAGCCTTAGATAAAAACAAAATAGAAAGAGAACTAGTAGCCAAGGTAGAGGAGACTCTTAGAAGTGGAAACGCGGCTAGAGTGTTAGCGTCGAGAACGGCACTCGACCAGTTCTTCGATGCGAAACACGAAGGCTGTGTGGTCAGAAGCAAAACACGTGCTCTAGGAAACGAATGCGCGAAAATGGTCAGCTGGGCCCGAGTGGCGGAGGCAAAAAGTGGCAACAAGTCCACGATTCAGTCTTTGAAAGATCAAAACGCACGCGTGCTACTTGGTCCCAAGCAAAAGTGCGCGGCCTTTCAGCAGCACTTTGCGCGAGAGTTTGAGCAGAACAACGGTGAGTCGAACGGGGCAATGGACTTTAGTTCATACCTCGACGGGCTGCCGCGTCTTTCGAACACGGACGCCGAGTTCTGCGAAAGACCGATCACGAACACTGAGATACGGGACGCTCTGGGCCGCTGCGGGAAAACGCAAGTCACCCAGTCTAGATGGTCTATTTTATGAGTTTTACATAGGCATGTCGGACTTGTTCTCTGACGTCCTCGAAGCCGTCTACTGTAATTGGCAGCAGAACGGGAGAATTCCCAGTTCTGCAGGCAAGGGCGTAGTAACGCTGATCAGGAAAGATGAGAACAAGGGGGACGAAATTAACAACTTCAGGCCCATAACTCTGCTCAAAACAGAGTTAAAGATTTTGGCCCAGGTTTTAGCAACGGGGTTCGCGCTCGTCGTCGAGAACCTGGTAGGGAAAGCGCAAACGTGTGCAATCCCGACCAGACCATACACGAAAACCTCCACCTCATGCGATACATCATAGTAAACCCGGCTTCGGTGGAGCGTTGATCAATTTGTTGCAGTCTAAGGCATTCGATAGGGTCGACCATCGATACTTGGAAGCGGTTCTCAAGGCGGCCGATTTTGGTCCCGTTTTCAGCGACTGGATCGAAGCGATGCACACCAGCATCCTGTCGAGCGTCAAGGTGAACGGCTACCTATCGGAACCGTTCGCAATCACCCGTTCCATTCGACAGGGGTGCCCTCTCTCCTCTATTCTGTATGTATTGACTCTATAGCCACTACTGACGAAATTGGAGCTGTTGCAGGGCATCCCTCTAGAACCGGGACTGCGTAAAGCGGCGTCGGCTTATGCCGACGACATGACGGTAATGGTGTCGAGCACCTCGGAAATCGGGGTGATCGGCAACTTACTGAAATAATACGAAACGCTGACGGGAGCAAAACTAAACCCGGACAAGTCTGTCGGTTTGCAACTCGGTACGTGGAGAGGCAAACCGATGACGTCCAACAGCGTCGTTGGACGCTGGACGGACCGGTGAAATTGCTCGGGGTCTGGTTCGGTCCAGACCTCAAGGTGGAGAAAAACTGGAACGAGATCACGGCTAAGGAGTTTGCGCTTACCCAGAAGTGGGCAGAGTGCAAACTGTCCTTGAAAGGTCGAGCGGAGGTGGCGAACACTTTCATAGCGTCCTTCATCTACTACCGCTTGACTGTCGTGCCTTGTCCCCGTGAACACCTCGCCAAGATAGAACGCATGCTCTTCCAGTTTCTGTGGAAGAAGCAGGGTCCGCTGGTGAGGAGATCCATCTGTTGTCAGCACCCTTCCAGCACCTGGGAATGTCGTGACTGATGATGTGCAAACATGCGCTAAGGTTGCGGCATCTCCAGCTATTCCTCATCGACCCCCAACCAGTGTGGACACCGTTTGTGAGACAGGCCTTCCCACAGCTCGTCTCGCTGACAGAGCTGCAGTCATGGGTGAAGAAAAGACCGAAAACGATGGGCGCCTGGCAAGTGGGCGCAGCAATCAGCGGAGACTCCACTTCGATATTCTATAGAGGATTGTAGGTTACAAGGGCGACGACGTGCTCGGAGAGACTCTGGGCGTCGAAGACGATGAGCTCACCAGTCTGTTTGGTAGGACTTTCTGCCCGGGACCTATGGACAACTTCCAGAGGTCCCTGGCCTGGCAGTGCTACCGAGAAGCTCTACCGGTTCGTGACAAGATCTACAGGCACGGACGGCTCGGCAAGGATCCTTCCGAGAGGACGTGTCCAAGATGCGCGCAGGACATTGAAACAGTCCTGCACGCAATTGTACACTGCCCGGGCGTAACCGACCTGTGGAACTATGCAGAACTGCTGTCGCGTATGGGACAAATCCAGTTGACTGCCGAGTCCATAGTAAGGATCAAACCGCCAGCCTCTTTCAAAAATGAGAGAGAGGCGGTTTTCCTCTGTACAGCGGCTATGGTGAAATAAGTTGTATGGTGGACGAGATTGACAGGACTGAGGACATATGCATTTCACTCCGGACAACAACTCATTCCCTTCTTTAAGTATCACTTTAGAAGGAGAATCAGAGTGGAGAGAGAGGCACTGCACGCCAGTAAATTTACTGACATGTGGGTGAATGAAGCGAAAATGGCCCGAGTGATTGGGCCTTCTCTGTATATAAACCTGTAGGTTAAAGAACCGAGCAAAAGGAAGAAAGGAGCACTTGCACAACACGCTCCTGAAGTTGAGGTTGTTCTATCGACGGGGTTTTATACAACCCACTTGTGGAGCTTCCCCCTATTGGGGATTTCGATTGTTGTATTGTTTGTTTTATATTTTTACACGACTGTATGTAAAATCCCCGGCATGTCTTTGTATTGTCCCCTTTTCTTGTGCGCCCTTGTGGCAAATAAAGAAATCTATCTATCTCCCAATCTATCTATCTATCTATATGTTAATATATATAAATAAGTTGTAATTAAATGAAACGAAATTTCATTTCTCACTCTTAGTACGGCACTAAACTTAAATGTAAGTATGTATGTATACGTACATATATATATGTATACAGACGTACAGTAGCATGCATATATATATATATATATATATATATATATATATATATATATATATATATATATATATATATATATATATATATATATATATATATATACATACAGGTACACATATATATATGTACGTATCAGTTTAGCGGACGTTTATTATAACATTCGCTTTGTCGCCTGATTTATGCCGTACGGTCTTAAGGCAACCACGTCACCTTTTTGTTCAACACTGACACAGGAACGATGTACTAGTTTCAAGCTTCTTAACTATCATCAGCACCGTATACCCTTCTGCCAGATTGTTGAACGTTCGAAATTATATACTTTCCTTATGAAAATTAACGGCTGAGCAGCCTAATTTGCATATCGAGTGAGTTCAGTCGCCAGGCGTACCGAAAACGATAAGTTGTAATTAAATGAAACGAAATTTCATTTCTCACTCTTAGTACGGCACTTACTTAAATATAAGTATGTATGTATACGTACATACATATATGTATACAGACGTACAGTAGCATGCATATATTTATATATATATATATATATATGCGCTCCGTAACAACCCTCGCCGATAAAGCCTGGCAGCTTCGGAGGAACAATCAAGCGTTCTCCCTTGATTGGCAAATTATTGCAGCTGCGCCTGCATATCAGCAAAATCATCGATTCTGCAAGTTATGCAATTTAGAGATATACTGTATTTTAACGTCGGTAAACAAACTTTTGAACAGCAAAATTGAACGTTCTCTATACTGTAACCATCGTTTGAAAACGACTTTTTCTTTTTTTAAATGCATATAATGTTACCTTTTTACACCAACGTTTGCAAATTTCTGTCTTATATGTTTATACACTAGATATGGCTTTCTATAATAATAGTACTAAACACTGTTTTTCTGGACCCCTTTAGAAATAACATGCTACTATAATAGCCCTAATAACTTGTCTGTGACATTGTACCACTTTGACCCCTCTAACTAAATTTTGTCCGAACAACACCACTAGAAGTATCTACTTCCCAGCCAACCTTAGCACGCCTCATTAAGCTAACTGCTGCCAAAACATTCTCTCTTCACAATCTCTACTAGTCTGACAGTCTTAAACCCTAAGACTCCCTCCACCTTACTCACTTCCCTCTTCCCCTTATCTACCTACCTCCTTCTTTATCTTTTATCTAGTGTATAAAATATTTTCATATCATTCTAATACAAAGGTCTGATGACATGGTGTGTTGGCTTACAGTGTATTTTCGGTTTTTGATAATATTTGTGTATTATTCAAATAGCGAGGTATAGGTAACTCATACACTATAGAAACAATTGTTACCTAATAAATTCTATATACCCGCATTTTCATTTCGTAAATTTTTTCTCCATATATATATATATATATATATATATATATATATATATATATATATATATATATATATATATATATATATACATATATATATATATATATATATATATATATATATATATACCGGTACACATATATATATGTACGTATCAGTTTAGCGGACGTTTATTATAACGCCCGCTTTGTCCGTTTGTAAACAAACGGACAGCAGGATTTATGCCGTACGGTGTTAAGGCAACCACGTCACCTTTTTGTTCAACACTGACACAGGAACGATGTACTAGTTTCAAGCTTCTTAGCTATAATCTGCACCGTATACCCTTCTGCCAGATGGTTGAACGTTCGAAAGTATATACTTTCCTTATGAAAATTAACGGCTGAGCAGCCTAATTTGCATATCGAGTGAGTTCAGTTGGCCAGGCGTACCGAAAACGATAAGTTGTAATTAAATGAAACGAAATTTCATTTCTCACTCTTAGTACGGCACTTACTTAAATGTAAGTATTATGTATACGTACATACATATATGTATACAGACGTACAGTAGCATGCATATATATATATATATATATATATATATATATATATATATATATATATATATATATATATATATATACATACAGGTACACATATATATATGTACGTATCAGTTTAGCGGACGTTTATTATAACGCCCGCTTTGTCTGTTTGTAAACAAACGGACATCCTGATTTTAGCCGTACGGTGTTAAGGCAACCACGTCACCTTTTTGTTCAACACTGACACAGGATCTCAGACCCATACCCCCACCCGACCCCCACTTGCTCCTTGTGGCTACTGATGCAGATATCATGTCCGCCATCAGGTCCTTCCAAGCTAGCAGCTGCGGAGGTCTTGATGGTCTCCGACAAGACCACCTCAAGGAGTTGACATCCTCCCTCTCCGCTGAGGTTGGGCGCCGCCTTCTGAGTGCAATTGTGGCGCTCACCAATAGGCTCATTCATGGTGACCTCGACCCTTACGCCCGAGGCCTCTTTTTTTCGACCAGCCTCACCGCTCTCAGGAAGAAAGAGGGTGGCATACGCCTCATTGCTGTGGGCAAGGTCATCTGCAAGTCCGTCACACACGAACTGGGTGAGGAGTTTAGTCCGGTGCAACTGGGTGTCGGCGTGTCCGGTGGCTGTGAGGGCGCCGCTGATGCAATCAGGCAGTTCTTCCACAGCTGCCCATCGGTACCGGCATCCAGGGACTTCAGGCACCTCATTGTCAAGCGTGACATGAGGAATGCCTTTAACTCTTTACGCCGGGATCATCTGCTCGAGGCCTGCCTCAGCCGAGCCCCCTCTGCCTACCCGCTGGCCTACCTGTCATATGGAGCCCCGAGCATGCTCCTAGCTGCTGATACGGTCATACACTCGGCTACTGGGGTCCAACAGGGCGACCCTTTGGGACCCCTCCTGTTCGCCCTTGGTATTGACAACATCGCCCGGAATATCTCGGCCCCTCTCAACGTTTGGTATCTGAATGATGCTACGTTGGGCGGGGCCCGTACGGATGGTCTGCCAAGACCTTCAATCGGTGATTCCTGCC
This sequence comes from Eledone cirrhosa, assembly GCA_964016885.1. Lineage (NCBI taxonomy): Eukaryota > Metazoa > Mollusca > Cephalopoda > Octopoda > Eledonidae > Eledone > Eledone cirrhosa. The sequence continues at coordinate 17,076,934 of OZ024744.1, read as the reverse complement.
CTAGCGGGAATCGGCCTCCAGGTCAACTCGGCTAAGTCGGAGGTGGTGAATGTCAGCCTCGATGCTGCGATCTTTGCAGCCTCCGTCTTGGACGTGCGGTCCATTCTCCGCCAGTTTCAGGTGAACTCCAAAGAAGATGTCCTCATCCTCGGGTCACCGATCCACCAGCCGGCCATCCGCTCTACCATCAGATCGAGGCTTCAACAGCTCCAGACTCTCACGAGCCGACTGGGCTTGATTGACCGCCATCCAGCTCTCTTTCTGCTGAGGAACTGCTTCGCCATGCCGAAGCTCCTCTATACACTCCGCAGCGCTCCATACTACACCCAGCACGGTTCTTCAAAACACAACAGAACCCTCTGTTTTCAGAGAACGTGATATCGCCTGTGAGACGTGGGACCGGCTGGGACTTAGCCCAGTAGACGTCCCTCCTCCTTCTTCCCCTGTTGACGTCAAGTCCCCCCCCAACGCACTTGGGATGCCACCCAGTGCAGTCTGGCCTCAGACAGGCTCACGCGCCAGCTCAACCAGCACCGCCTTGCTTGTTTTCGTGCGGCCTCCAAACCCCACAGTAGTACCTGGCTCCATGCTCTGCCCTCCTTCTCTACTGGCGCGCAGCTAGACAACCATAGCCTGCGAATCAGCGTTTCTCTGAGTCTCGACCTCCGGATCTGCCAGCCACACCAATGTCGCTGCGGTTCCACCGTGGACTCTTTCGGCCTCCACCCGCTTTCCTGTCGCCACAGTGCCGTCCGCATTCCCCGCCATGCTTCCCTCAACGAGGTCATTAAGCATGGCTTGGACGCTGCAGGCTTCCCTTCCCAGCTCGAACGGGTGGGGCGGCAAAAGGCCAGATGGCCTGACCATCTCCCCGTTCCGCGGTGGTAAACCCCTCGTCTGGGATGCCACTTGCACCGACACTTTCTGCAGCCGCAACCTGGTGCAGTCTGCGACTGACCCAGGTTCTGCTGCACGTCGGGCTGAGGGGGCCAAACTCCTCAAATACCGGTCGCTCTCCGACAGGTTTGCGGTCGTTCCCCTGGAAGTGGAAACTTCTGGTGTCCTTGGCCCCAGAGCTACCTCCATACTCACCACCATAGGCGCTGAGCTGGCCAGCCGCAGGTGTGAGCCCCGCGAGTTGGAGTGGCTTTTCCAGCGCGTCTCCCTTGCCATCCTCCGGGGAAACGCCTTCTCCATTCTGTCCGCCGGGGCTGTGGGTGGGCCCCATCGAGTACCAATACATTAGTTAAATATCATTCTTTCATCGTTACCACCAAAGTAATGAGCTGTATATTTATCTATAATATCATATGGTGAATTGTGAAGTGGACTAACAACACACACACACACACACACACACACACACACACACACACACACACACACACACACACACACACACACACACACACACACACAAACACGAATGATTCTCGACTTCAGATTTAAGAAAAAAGTAAATAAAATACAGAGGCAATTGAAATTAAATAAATACATAAACGCATCCATATACGTACATACACAAGCATACGCGAAAACACTCGCCATAGGTATACAAATACACGCACGTACACAAAAATAAAAAAAATTAAAAAACCCGCACGCACATACAGAACCCATGCAACGCCTGTACCCCCACGCATACAAATGTATACACCAAAATACACATAACAATATATATTTAAAAAAAAAAATATATATATATATATATATGTGTGTGTGTGCGTGTATACATATAATTAAATAAACGTATATAAATAAATAAATACGTATATAACAAGCGCACACATATCTACATGTAAATACACATATGTTCGGAGACGTACTTCAACCAAAACACAAAGTACACATATGCACACACCCTACATACGTACGAACCCGCATACTCATACATACACAAAACTCACGTATACACATAACCAAATCATATGTATCAGAATATATAAAATATACGCCATAACAGTCAAATATACGTACGAGAAAGTATACGTACCTTCACAAAATATACAGGTAATATATACATGGTTCAATATTATGGAGTATGGTTTTCTGGTTTTCGTAACAGTGTCAGTGGTTGTATATCTCGAAATCACAAGGATCACAGTACTCCGGTTTGGTGTGATTATCGGTCATCCAACTATGTTGTCGGTGGTTGGATTCAATTCTATTGCCCCGGACGTAGAACTTTGGTGTCGATTGAACATTAACGAGGCAGAGTGAGATCGCATCTATGGTACAAAACTGTACGCAAGGAAATTCTTCGTCTTCGTTTCATCCGGGTCCAGCAGTCACGTGCAAGAACCGCTACGTAGTAATTGTGAGGGTAAGCGGTCAAGATATATATATAGAGAGAGAGATATAGAGATATAAATATATATATATATGTATATATATATATATATATATATATATATATATATATATATATATATATATATATATATATATATATATATATATATGTGTGTGTGTGTGTGTGTGTGTGTGTGTATATTTTTTTTTTCCGTTCTTTGCCAGGGAACGTTTCCACGAACCAAAGTATTGTCTTCCTGTCTTCCTCCGGTTGCAACGTTTTTTGAAATATTTACTTCTGCGTTCACAGATTGTCTTTTTTAGTTTCAGAAGATCCCGTTAAGGGTGAAAGCAGCGATCCTTTGCTTACACTTTAATCTGTTATTTTAATAAATATTTGATCTACGGTTCTTATATATTTGATATATACTCATCCTTATCGAGCCCTCTTTGAATTTTAGTCTTCAAATTTATTATTATTACTGTATGTATATATATATGTATGTACATATGGGCGTGTATATATATATATATGTATACACACACAAAATATTAAAACTATCAAATCTTAGTTTAATACATTTAATTGCTGACAATTGTTTCTTACAGACAGATGTCTGATATCATCGGAGCATAGAGAATGGCTAAACAGGTAATTAAAATCCTAGTCTTCAGAACATTTATATAGATACATAACTCTTGTCAGTGTCAGTGACATCCTATAGAAAATCAGGAGTAACAAAAGGATGTTATGCTACAGAAAACCCATTATAAGGAGCAATGGTGAAAAGTGAAACATTAAGCATATTATATATAAAGATATTGTTTAAGGTAATACATGTGCAAAAGATACAAGCAAAAACAGATGTAAGATAAAATAGATAAAAGGTATCATAGCATTGGCAATCAGGTAATGTTAAGGGTATATAATGCAATAGTTAATAAAATTAATGAACGCATGCATGAGGTAAGAGTGATATAATAAAGAATCAAGTATATTTCATGTAGAAAGTAAAAGCATGTTACAAATGTTAGAAATGTTTAAAATATTTTAAATGGCGTGCTATATATTAGAGAGATATGTGGTGATGAAATGGGTAGATGTTATGTAAAATGTAACGCAAACAACGTGATTAAATTAGAGAGGTAATTTTCATTCAAGAATTTTTATATTGGAGTTCGTATATAGATGTATAATTTGGGTGTAACACAAATGTATTAACCATGGAATTTTCTTAGTTTTAGATGTAATGTTTTTCAGATGTTTATAGTTTTAAAATATGTGTTTGGTAAAGATAAATTTCACTGTATTACTGGCCATGTTAGTATAGAAAATAAATTATACAGTGCATTCCTATCTTTAAATTTTCTATTAAGAAATAGTTGACTTTGCTTTAAGTGAGAGTTCCATTAATAGTTATTAGGCGGTTGAGAATTCGTTAAATTGTTTTAACGTTATGAATTTAAAAAATAAAGGAAACGATAATCTCAAGGTGAGTTAATAACAAAGAAATTATTTAAAGTTGTTGACAAAACACGGGTTGTTTTATTATTGTAAATGAATTTTCTTATCTATTGAAAGTTATCTTTCATTAAATAGTGTTATAAATTAATATCTATAAATTATAAAATATTATTAATAATTATTAATTAATTATATATAAAAGTTATTTGTTATTCTTATCTATTCAGATTGTGTAGAGAGTGTTAAAAAATGTGTAATAATAAGATAGGAATTTATAGAATATATTATGGAGTAATTAGTGTTATGGACACTGTTGTCAGCTATTTAATTAGTGTTATATCTTATTTTAGTGGTAAGGATTGAGAGTATATCAGGGTGTCTACATTATTTATTTATTTGGTTATTAAGAAAAATTTGATTTGTATTAGATGAGAGATCTAAGAAGTTTATAAATATATATATATATATATATATGTGTGTGTGTGTGTGTGTGTGTGTGTGTGTGTGTGTGTGTGTGTGTGTGTGTGTGTGTGTTATGGTGATAATTTGATAATTAAGAAAGAATACCGGATAGGATATAGTTGTTGTGGTTTGTTTAAGTTAAGGTGTAGTTATATAATTACAAAAAGCTAATGAAATAAATTTAAAGGTAGTAGTCTAGTATTCTTTCCGACATAGGTGTATATCAGCTACTTGGTTTGAAGTAGTAGAGAGAAAATCTGTGGTAATGTGGACACATGGAAAAAATCTCTGATTTCCTATTTAACAGGAATAAATTCT